>JASAMW010006338.1:0-15131 GCA_030247985.1 Epsilonema sp. ZAB3_2
TATTGGAAGGATAGTGCGGTCGGAAATTCGGTCCACCTCTTCTCTGTAGGTTTGATCTTCCTTGCGCTAAGAATTACGGGTAATCGCGAGCTGATCACGCTTGTTCTTCAATGCGTTTTTTGTGCGATATGAGTGTAAAAATCACCGAAGTCAGCTCGCGACCACCCGGAAAGATTTTCAGCGCAACTGGTCGATAGGCTCTGATTGGGGCGCTACACACGTGAGCTCCGAGCGAATTCGGTCCGAATTTGGAATGACTTCGTTTTGAACCGAAACGAACTTCAATTACTCACACGTCTTCGAATTTCAAACTCGGCAGTTCACACGCACGTTTGGAAAAACGGAGCGAGTTCGGTGCGTACTTGGAGATTTCACATGTTGAAGCATAGTCAGGGCTCCGAATTCGGAGTTCACGTCTGTGGCGCCCCATTGATGTGTTGGGTGATGGAAGATGGATGGTGATGGTGTATGCTGTGTTTAGAATGATGCAACCTGGAGTGGCGCAGCAGCAACAGATGCGCATGCAAGGATCCACTGCTCCACAGCAACAGCAGATGGGAAACTTCCCTCCGCAAGCATACAATCCTCAACAAAGGTACGCGTGTGCGTTCGTAGTAGCCTATGCCCTATACCGTACAGTAACTACAGGGTGTCCCATTTGGATATATCATGTCGTTTTGGGTTATAACTCGGGAACCAATAGAGTTAAGACGCTGAAATTTTATTTGCAGATACCCAAGAATATGCATAACTTTGTGTAAAAATTTCGTCCCAAAACTCCAATCTGAACGTAAGTTATTGGTAGCTCAATTTTCGACCACGAAAATCACAAATTTTTGAATCGCAAACCTGGTAGTCAGACGAATTCTTGTGGGATTTTCATCAAAACGCTAATCAAAAACATCAATATCATTTTCCAGTTCTGGGAAAGCCTTCACTTTATAGTAGCCTCGAGAAAATAGAAGACGGAGGAGAGGCGTTTATCTCCCCCGGCCCCCCCTGGGGCGGGGCTCGGGGCGCACAAGGGGGGACCCCCACCCCACCCCCCCCCCCCCCCCCCCCCCCCTCCTCCCCCCCCCCCCCTACTAGAATATTTCTGGAGAAAATCCAAAAGGGCGAGCATAGAGGTCAGGCTACTGGTGGTTTCGTTTTGTCTGAGACGAGGGGTGAACGTGAAGTGAACCGGTCCGATATGCGCATGTGGCTAGCAATGAATTAAGAAAGGAGCAGCCCTTTGCATTGTTGTCTCCTCTGGAATCTCATGTTGCATTTTCAACAGTTTCAACATAATTCACCAGCGTTGTGATGAAAATCCCACAAGAATTCGTCTGAACACCAGGCTTGCGATTCAAAAATTTGTAATTTTCGTGGTCAAAGTTTGAGCTACCAATATCTTATGTTCAGATTGGAGTTTTGGGACGAAAATTTTACACAAGGTTATGCATATCCTTGGGTATCTGCAAGAAAAATTTCGGCGACTTAACTCTAGTGGTTCCCAAGTTATAACCCCAAACGACATGATATATCCAAATGGGACACCCTGTACCTGTTGTACATTGTTCATCCCGTGAGAATTGGCTTTGTTGCCCGTATGTATGTACCCGTCCATGCTCATGTGGGTTTGCCTTATCATGTTTCTGGAAAACTGCGTTTTTTACGTTGGGTATCGCGTCATGTTTTGCACAGGAAAATACCAGTTTCGTGTGAGCATAAAGGAGTACTGTACATACATGACGTTTGAATGGTTTAGGCCTATTCGTTATTTTATTTCTTTTTCAGAATGCCTGGCCAATACTCTGCGCAAATGGGAGGTGATCAGATGTACTCTGGGTATCAGTGATAACTAGGCTTTTATCTTTTTTTGCTTCTTGTACACGAACATGTACAGGTTTTGTTATTCTGTTATGTGCAGTTTGTTTTGTACAGATGTTATATTAGATTGTTTGATACAGGTTGCATTGTTATTGCTATAATCGTTCTTGTTGTATCGGCAGTACGTAACTAAGTACGTACTGTACGTATGAAATGAAAGTTGGTAATACGGTTTACACAATTTATCGTAGCTCATCTTATTCAGCTCCGTTAGTACATTTCCACCAGTACTCAACAAGACAATACACCGACGGTACAAAACCGGAAAAGAGAACAGAATGTGCATGCAAACCTAAACCACGCAGCTGTTGGTTTCAGACCCTCCAATATTCAATAACACTGACCACCAGGAATAGTACGATGTACTGTACTGTACGTACAAAACAATGCTGATGTAACCGAGAAAACAACTGACTCTAATACATACAATGACTAATGTATGCATGCACGCGACTTACAATGCTAGCATTCATTCAACTTCCATGCTTCCAATTCTGACTTCCTGTGCTCAAAACTTTCCGCTCCAATAATCATGATAATACGCATTACTGTACCAAACTCTCACAGCTGCTTATGTACTACTTATGTGTTCATATTACCGTAGAGATACATACTACGCTGTTGGTATTTACGCAACTCTCACAGCTGCTTGTGTGTATGTGTTCTATTACGTAGAGGTACGTACCTACGTTGGTATTTCACGCGTCTAAGTGACGGGCATTTTGCTGCGCACTTCGGTCACGAGGTCCCATCGGTTGGCTTCGTAGCTGTACGAGGCGAGCTTGTGTCGCACCAGCTCGTCGCCTACGGACACTTCTTCCTGGCCTGGGGGCAACGGACACTTGTCCTCGTCCCGCCGGAACAACTCCACCACCACCGCGTCATCCTGCAAAACAGGCAGTTGGTATACTGACGGACGTTATCGGGTATTATCCACCATATGCAGTAGGGCGATTGGGTAATGGGTTGGTCGACGGCGACCCCGTGGCATTTAGTGAAAGTGGATCGGTGCCTGTGAGGTCGTCGACCTTGTTCTATCATCTGGGAGGGGAAAAGGAGCGAGTGAAAAGAAGAACTGGCAACAAATGACGTCGACGACCTCACGGGCACCGATCCTAACTTTCACTAACTACCGCGGGGTCGCCATCGACCAACCCAATAGCCTTACCGCATATCGTAAATAGTGAAAAATGGTACCTATTCACCCGTTGCGCTAAAAATATCTCGGTAGTCGCAAGCTGACCCCTCTGATTTGCACTCATTTTCAGCGCGTTTTTTGACCGGTGTCGTCGGGATCTGGCGGGGGTAATCGATCACAAAGCGCACTGAAAATCAGTGTACATCAATATGAAAGAGGGGTCAGCTTGCGACCAACCAGACATATTCAGCGCGTAACTGGTGTAGAATCCGTTCGCTGTACATGTGTAGCTGTGGCGATGCAGCTGTGTAGCTATACCATTCGTACTTACTTTGGTAGGGTACTGTGGGGTGAACCCGGACACGAGGGGTAAACCCGAACACCTATAGCATGTCTCAGCAACCATACGACCGATTGAGACAAGTAAGTATTCTACCAATCGATTCCTTGAACTCTCCTCTTTCAAATGAGGCTACCATGTTCTTCATTTACTGAAGCGACAAGTTCAGAAAAGCCGGGTTTACCCCGTGTCCGGGTTTACCCCACAGTACCCTACAGAACGCATTCACATGTACCTCCTTGCAAACCATCCTGATGTAGCAGCACGGACTGTGGATTTTCCAGATGAGATGCAACTTGTCGTGGTAGAAATTCTCGACGGCAGTGTGATCCCACTCCTACAACACAAACATATGCATGCACCATCATAAATATACCCTATTTTACCGGTGCATCGCATGGAAAAATTGAGCAGAGCAGTACACAACACTGCACAAGGTATACACGGCAGCTTCATAGGCAAGGCAGCGCCTGGAACGCGAGAGATCCAGGGTTTGATTCCCTGGCACATCTGGCATATTTTCATTTTCGACTAGAGGTGCATTAGGCATATACTGCAGCTGCATAGGCATATAGGACCTGTGCAGAATGTACCCTATTCATATTGCATTCGTACGTAGCCGTACTGTACTGCCAATAATGCCGCGTTCACCAGACGTCCGTAAGTCCGTCCGTTCGTCAACTCGTAACGTGTCCGTCCGTCCGTCAACCCAACCCCACGTCAACCGAATACGGGTTGACGGACGGATTTACGGACGTCTGGTGGGTGAACGCGGCATAATTACCGCGGGTGTTGCTTTGTCCTGCTGTGGTGGCCCCACGCCGTTGAGTCGAATGGGGATGGCGAAGGCGGGCAGCTCCTGCGTGAAGAACTCCTTGCGCAGGAAGCGAAGCTCCTTCAACTCCACCCAGTCCTTCCCGCCGTAGTCCAAGTACTCCACCTAAACACATACCCATAGCAACGTAGAGTACGGTACGTACACAAAGGTATTCACTTTACAGTACTACATAACATACGCAACCAAGTAATTTAGTCAACCTGCGCACATAGGGTACTATGGGGTAAACCCGGACACCTAGTGTACGTAATCTCAGGAACCATACGACCGATTGAGACAAGTATTCTACCAATCAATTCCTTGAACTCTCCTCTGTCAAATGAGCTACACCATGTTCATCATGCTGAAGCGGCAAGTTCAGAAAAGCATAGGTGTCCGGATGTTCCCATGGCCGGGTTTTCCGCACCATACCCTACTACGTATCTTTTGCCGCTTACGAGTATCTTCGTCTTTCCA
Organism: Epsilonema sp. ZAB3_2; assembly: GCA_030247985.1. Classification (NCBI taxonomy): domain Eukaryota; kingdom Metazoa; phylum Nematoda; class Chromadorea; order Desmodorida; family Epsilonematidae; genus Epsilonema; species Epsilonema sp. ZAB3_2. The sequence goes on from JASAMW010006338.1 coordinate 4,645, forward strand.
GCTTTGTTTCCGAACAGCGATGTGGAGGAGGTAGCGTTCTTCGGAGGTTCCAAGACCTGATCCACGCGCACGCGGAACCAGGCTTCGCTCTGTCGCCAGGGCGCGGCGCAGATGAGGTTGGGCATCGCCGCCTCCAAAGGCACTCCATACCTGTCGCCGTAGGGACTGCTGTAGAAGTATCTAAACAGGCGCCAGAACAGAAATCTCATCCTATCTGTCACAATCGACGCGCTGGTCCCATCATTACGTTCAGGCACAAGTTGGGTTCCATAAACCAGCTCCGTAATGCTCTGACCCGCGGGCCCTGCGTGCCAGAGCACTAAGGAGCTGGTTAAACCTTTAAACTACGTATGTACGCCATTCTTCTCTGTATAGGGGTTGGTTATGTTTTTGATAACACCACCGTAGGGTGCTATGGGGTAAACCCGGCAATGGGAAAATCCGGCCACCTAGGCTTCAGGGTTGCATGTCTCAGCAACCCACAGAAAGATTGAGATTAAATTATTACAGCTATCGATTCCTTGAACTCTCCCCTTTCAAATAAGCTATTTGGTTCATCAATTGCTAAAACAGCAAGTTCACAGTTCAAAGGAAGCTTAGCTGACCGGGTTTACCCATAGGCCGGGTTTACCCCACAGTACCCTACTTCAGATCGGCCATCAACTTGTTCCTCTTCTCCATGTGTTCTTCCGTTAGAATGATGTACAGTTGATCTGCTCCGCCAAAGTCCGATACTTGACGAATCTACACAGTACGTACATACGGACAAGTAGTAGGCAGACGTGGGCCTGGGGGTGAGGGGGGGTATGTTGAACGCACCCCCCCCCCCACCACACCCCCCCCCCCCCCCCCCCGCCCAAGGAAAAAGAAAAAAACCCACCCCCCGAGAAAAAAAAAAAACATCCCACCCCAACCAAAAAAGACCGACACACCCCCCCCCCCCCCCTCACCCCCAAACCCCCCCCACAACAAAAAAAAACAACAAGAAAAAGAAACACCCCCCCCCCCAAGTAGGTATGTACAGCATCCAGCATGTAGTACACACAATATGTATTAGGCATGTATAGTGCGAGGGTAAAACCGGACAATCTGTGGTATATCCGGGCATGTTGCATACAGTACGTAGCTGTTCTTCTTCAGAACATTATCCGTGACCAAAACCAACATAATCACATTTGAGACGCCAACCCAACCGAGAAAAAAGGTAATACTATTTCCACCCAGAAGAATTTCACGGCAAGAACCGAAGATTTGTGACAAAAAAGCCTCATATTATGTACCGATGACCCCGCAGCAAATAGTGATCTCTAATCTAATCACCATCTGTATGCTCTGCACGGTGTCCGATCTTACCCCACGTTACCCTGCAGGTACAGTGGTGCGCTACACACGTGGTGAGGTTGAACTTCCCGAGTTTTGTTGTGCGTTTTGAGCAGCATTCTCACTTGCTCCGACGCGCGAAATTTCCTCACGTGTTCACAAGTGGGGTGAGTTTCAAACTCCCGGTGAATTCACCGCCCTCCCACACACGTTTTCATCACATACTGTACCTACGGGGAATTCCCCGGGAGTTTTCTCACCACGTGAGTTACACAGTGGGCTACACGTGGTGAGTAAACTCACGGGAAATTCTCCATAAGTATAGTCACCGACACGATCAAGAGCGTGCAGCTTGACAATTTTGGCGCTCCGTAGTAATCTGACATTCTAAACAAGAATAGCAATAGTGTTTGAAAAAGGGTCGAAAAAGCCGGTTGCTATTCTTGTATAGAAATGCCAGATTTACTAAGATTACTAAGGAGCGCCAAAATTGTCAAGCACGCTCTTGATCGTGTCGGTGACTATGTGATGAAGCATAAGGATGCCGGTGAAATCCCCGGGAGTTTGAAACCCACCACGTGTGAACACGTGAGAAAATATTGCGCTTGGGAGCAAGTGAGAATGCTCTACACGAAAAATAAAACCCGAAGTCAAACTCACCGTGAAATCATCGTGAGTTTACTCACCACGTGTGTAGCGCACTACTGGTATAGCTAGACAGACAGACAGACTGAGACTTACCTTTTCCACGCGATTCGGGTCATATCGAGCCAGATGCAACCATTCCTTCTCAGGCCTAACGCTCACCCTCGGCGGTTTGTCCAACGAGAGTGGAACGCAGTCTTGCGGAGCCACGAAATAGGTGTGGTTCAAATAAGGAAAAGGGTCAATGGTGCGCTTCAGACGTGCTCCCAGTTTGCTCCGAGCGAGTTCGCTCCGAGTTTGGAAAGACTTCGTTTTGAACCGAAACGAACGTCAATTACTCGCACGACCCCGAGTTACAAACTCGGCTGTTCACACGCAAGTTTGGAAAAACGGAGCGAGTTCGTGCGAACTCAGAGATTTTACATGTTGAAGCATAGTAGGGGCTCCAAATTCGAAGCGAATTCGGAGTACGTCTGAAGCGCCCCAGTGTTATTCGCTTGCTTGAGAACGCTTCTCAACAACGTACAAACGACGGCAATTTGGCACTGCGTTTGAAGCAAAAATGTTGGGTACTACATGGGGTACTGTGGGGTAAACCCGGCCAAGGGGTAAACCCGGCCATCTAAGCTCATGTCAGATTGTGAACTTACTGTTTCAGCATGGCCATGGCCGTGTTTACCCTACATTACCCTTCACTTGAGAACGACAACTAAATAGGTACGTATCTCGCAGGCTTCTTATTTCAACCACACCTATTCACCAACAGCTTCCCCTTCGAAGACAACAGCTTGAAGCCGCTGACTGGATTTTTTTCCGCTTCCTTCTTTTCCTTCTTTCTCGCTCCACCTTGTCCATGCTGATGACTTGCTCGCTCCTTGTCCATGGTTGATGGCGCGTTCACCAGACGTCCGTACGGACGTACGTCCGACGTATCTACATACATGAATCGTGTACTCCTAAATACGTCGGACGATCTAGGAGTACATGGTTTATGTATGTAGATACGTCGGACGTACGTCCGTACGGACGTCTGGTGAACGCGCCATGACGCTCTTGCTTTCTCCTGCCTTCCTTTCCTGCCTTCCAATCGATCTGATTTGCGAGACTGCAATCAATCTTTTCGTTTTGACTTTCTTTCTTTTCTTTCTTTTTCTTTCTGTTCTCTCCATAGAACAAGAGAAGAGACGACGGAGACGAACGCGACACGAACGAAACGAAGGACTCCTAGACCGCGTACTACTTGCTGGGAATCTAGGATTCCATTGTAAACCGCCGTGTGTAAAATGCAAATTCAGAGAGCGCGCGAAATTCAAATTATCTATGACGTACTTTTATTGACATCTAAGATCTAATTCGAACGAAAAGTCAATTGATTTATGGAGATTAGGTGTGATGTGACACTATGTTTGATTTGATATGAATGAATTACAAAATATATTATTTGGCTTTATTTGCATATTCGCCAAAATATAAACGTACAAATAGTGCATTTTTCACCTCGTAGAGCGGTAACCGTAACAGTAGGCTACATATATTGGCATACCCATAATGGACACTCGATGCTGTGTCAAAATTTGCATAAAGTGTGAGATATAGCAGCCCTACCTACTGTATTTATAAAGCCCTACCTCAATCCTAATAGAAATATGCAATAATCGCGAGTATCTGTGCTGATATGATCACAAACATTCCACTGGAGATACCAGATGCCGACTTCTCTGTTAGTGCTTGGTAGTGCTCACGGCCAGACCATCTCACTGGTTTCACATATTTCTCTCCAACCTCCTTCAGCCATCCTGAGACTACTTCTGGTTTGGGTGGTGGACCATTGAGTAGGAAAACTTGCCCATCTTCAACTTTCTTTGCCAGCTCTTCGATGGTCTTTTGTTGACTAGGTGTTTTTGATCTTGGCTGGATGACTGGCTTGATTGTTGTTGGCAAAACTTCAGCTGGCGTCTCTCCTCCACCTATGCCATCTGGTCCAACAGAAGCATCTATGAGTGGTGAATCTGAGATGTCTTCTCCAACATCAACTGGTCCACTTGAACCTTCAACAATTGGTGCATTAGAGACTACTTCTCCAACATCAACTGGCCCACTTGAACCTTCAACCATAGGTGCATCGGAGATGGCTTCACTAACTCCAAGATCAACTGGCCCACTACCTGAACCTTCCATAATTGTAGCATTTGAGATGGCTCCTCCATGCTCAATTTGCCCACTGCCTGATCCTTCTGTAATTGGTGCATCTGAGATGGCTCCTCCATGATCAAGTGGCCCACTGCCTGAACCATCAATGATTGGCATATCTGAGACGGCTCCTCCCTGATCAATTGGGCCACTGCCTGATCCTTCCATAATTGGTGCATCTGAAATGGCTCCTCCATGATCAATTGGCCCACTGCCTGAACCATCAATGATTGGCATGTCTGAGACGGCTCCTCCCTGATCAATTGACCCACTACCTGAACCTTCCATTATGGGTGCATTTGAGATGGCTTCTCCCTGATCAATTGGCCCACTACCTGAACCTTCCATGATGGGTGCATTTGAGATGGCTCCTCCCTGATCAATTGGACCACTACCTGGACCTTCAATGATGGGTCCATTTGAGATGGCTCCTCCCTGATCAATTGGCCCACCACCTGAACCTTCCATGATGGGTGCATTTGAGATGTCTCCTCCCTGATCAATTGCACCACTATCGGAAACCCCTATGATTGGTGCATCTGAGATGGCTCCAAGTCCACCTCCACTTGGATATGTCACTGTAACATGTGGTAGTGGTGATTCATTACTAAAATTGGTCATTCCACCAATACTGCCACCTGATATTGTTGGGCCATTGCTGGGGTAGTATGTCATTCCATCACTTGCAGCCATTGTTGGGCCATTGCTGGGGTAGTATGTCATTCCATCACTTGCAGCCATGGTTGGTCCATTACTAGGGTAGTATGTCATTCCATCACTTGCAGCCATTGTTGGGCCATTGCTGGGGTAGTATGTCATTCCATCACTTGCAGCCATGGTTGGTCCATTGCTAGGGTAGGTGTATCCATTTGTACCACCAAGAATTGTTGGCCCACCAGTTGGATAAACATCTGTACTGTTACTGCCAGTTGGATAGTAACTTGACCCACTGGCAGGTATTGTTGCGCCCCCACCAGTTGAATTGTCATTTCCACTTGCATATGTGTAGCCACTTGATCCACTTGGCATGGTTACCCCACCAGTTGGATAATTTGTGCTGTTGTTGCCACTTGGATTGGTATAGCTGCTTGATCCGCCTGGCATGGTTGGTCCATTAGATTGAAACATTGTAGTGTCACTGTCACTTGGGTTGGTATAGTTGTTTGATCCACCTGGCATGGTTGGCCCATTAGATGGATACATTGTACTGTCACTGCCACTTGGATTGGTATAGCTGCTTGATCCACCTGGCATGGTTGGCTCATTAGATGGATACATTGTGGTGTCACTGCCACTTGGGTTGGTATAGCTGTTTGATCCACCTGGCATGGTTGGCCCATTAGATGGATACATTGTACTGTCACTGCCACTTGGATTGGTATAGCTGCTTGATCCACCTGGCATGGTTGGCCCATTAGATGGATTCATTGTACTGTCACTGCCACTAGGATTAGTATAGCTGCTTGATCCACCTGGCATGGTTGGCCCATTTGATGAATACATTGTACTGTCACTGCCACCACTTGGATTGGTGTAGCTGCTTGATGCACCTGGCATGGTTGGCCCATTGGATTGATACATTGTACTGTCACTGCCACTTGGATTGGTATAGCTGCTTGATCCACCTGGCATGGTTGGCCCATTAGTTGGATAGTCTGTGCTGTCACTATTGTTGAAGTAGCCACTTGTGCCACTTGGCATAGTTGCAGCATCACTAGAGTAGGTTACCACACCACTAGTGGGAATTGTTGGACTACCACTTGCGCCAAGCTCAGTTGTTGTTCCTGATGGTGAAGATGATCCTGCACTTGGATTAATGTTGGTTGCGGTGGTGTTTGCTCCACTGGTTACTGCAAGAGTTGTGGCAACTCCAGTATTGGTTGAGCTAGCAGGACCTCCTGTAGATCCAATTGCCCCTGTTGTTGTTCCTGCTGGTGATACAGTTGTTGGAATCCCTCCAGTGGTTGGTGCTCCTGCTGTGGGTTCAGCCCCAGATGTTGTCATTCCTCCCATGGTGCCATTTGTGGTCATTGTTCCACCAGTACTTCCCATGGGCGTTGTGCCAGCGGACCCACTAGATCCAGTGATCCCTCCAGTTGATCCAAAGCCACCACTGGTTGTGGGTTCAACAGCTGATGTTGTTGTGGTAGTTGTGGTGATTGTTTCAACCCCTCCAGTGGATCCTAACCCACCTGTTGTGGTTCCTGCTGTTGCTCCAGCGGTTGATGTCCCTCCAGTTGTTGCTCCTGCTGTGGGCCCAGCCCCAGATGTTGTCATTCCTCCAATGGTGGTGCCATTTGTGGTCATTGTTCCACCAGTACTTCCCATGGACGTTGTGCCAGCGGACCCACTAGATCCAGTGGTTCCTCCAGTTGATCCAAAGCCACCACTGGTTGTGGGTTCAACAGCTGATGTTGTTGTGGTGGTTGTTTCAAACCCTCCAGTGGATCCGAACCCACCTGTTGTAGTTCCTGCTGTTGCTCCGGTGGTTGGTGTTCCTCCCGTGGTACCACCTGTGGTCATATTTCCAGTTGTACTGCCCATATTAGTTGTACCAGAAGATCCCGTGGTTCCTCCAGTGGAGCCAAAGCCACCACTGGTGGTGGGTTCACCACCTGAAGTGGTTGTGGTGGTAGTGGTAGTAGTTGTAGATGTGAATCCCCCTGTAGTTGTTCCTCCATTGGTTGGAGTTGGACCAGTGCTGCCTATTGTTGTAGTTTGTGTTCCTCCCATGGTACCATTGCTCGTGGTTGTTCCACCTGTGGTTCCAATGGTCGTGGTTGTTCCACCAGTGGTTCCAATGGTCGTGGTTGTTCCACCTGTGGTTCCAATAGTTGTGGTTGTTCCACCTGTGGTTCCAATGGTCGTGGTTGTTCCACCTGTTGTTCCAATGGTTGTGGTTGTTCCACCTGTTGTTCCAATGGTTGTGGTTGTTCCACCAGTCGACCCTGTTGTTCCTCCAGTAGATCCAAACCCACCTGTAGTGGTGGGTTCACCACCTGGCGTGGTAGTGGTTGTCGTTGTAGTAGCCGTCATTGTTGTAGTTGGCGGAGCTAAATCGAGTGAGAAATAAATTATATTCTAGACACAAGGCAATGATAATTACACAGTATACATTGTGAGATCTGGTAGGAACCTTAGTTACTTACTAACTATTGTATTACGTAAAAAGATAGTCAGTTCAGCATGATCAGTTTCCACATGCTTACCAATGATTCCATTGCTGAAGAGAAGTAGGAGAACAGTGCTCGCCAACCAAGCCATGATTTACCCGCCAGGAGAGATGCAATGATTTATTGCTGAGACTATAGGGGAAAGAGCGAGCACATCTAGGCACTGCCTTGGAGTACGTAGGGTACTGTGGGGTAAACTCGGACACGGGGGTAAACCCGGATACTATCTCAGCAACAATACGACCGATTGAGACAAGTATTCTACCAACCGATTCCTTGAACTCTCCTCTTTCAAATGAGCTACATCATTTTTGCTGAAGCGGCAAGTTCAGAAAAGCTAGGTGCCCGAGTTTACCTCGTGTCCGGCTTTACCCCACAGTACCTTACTTTCAATTATCAGGTCAATTTGCCAGCATAAAACATTGCTAAGTGCTGCGTTGCAAACATTTTGCACGTTGCCATGCAGCAAAGTGCTCCGGTATTCATACCAGCAGTCATTTTGCTAATTTGCAATACAACTCTTCTTTACACACTTAGGTACAGCAAGCAGGGGAGGGTGTCATGGCAATAAGCTTACTGCTTGCTTAGCTTCGCATCCAAACTTTGGCTCTGATTGCTTTGTTGCTGTTCAATTCAACAAAAGGTTGCACGTTCATATCTCACCAAGCTGCCTGGGAAGCATATAGGTACAGTAAATAGTATGTGCCCCAAGGAAAGGCAGCAGTAGCTTTTTGGCTATGCATACAGTATGCTCAGGATGTTAGCTTACCACTCGCTTGCCGCTGCCGCAGCAAAACCCGGTCAGGTGGAATGAAGCGCAGAGCCCAGCCAGATGATACCGTAGTAGGTTAGTTTGGGCATATCGCCCCAGGGGTTACTGAGCCACGAGCGCCGGATGAATATTTTTTAGAACAAAGGCAACCAGTACATACAGGGTGTTTCATAAGGTTCGCGGTCACTTCGTTGCGGTTTTTTTCGTTGCGGACATTTCGTTGCGGACCTTTCGTTGCCGCGGTCACTTCGTTGCGAGAACTTTCGTTGCGGTCACTTCGTTGCGGTTTTTTTCGTTGCGGACATTTCGTTGCGGCCGTCCTCCTGGGTCATTTGGTTGCGAGAACTTTCGTCCTGGTCATTTCGTTGCGAGATTTAGCTGAGCTTAAGCCTAAGCCTAAGCCTGCAACGAAATGAACAGCAACGAAAAGTACTCGCAACAAATGACCAGAGGATGGCCGCAACGCAATGTCCGCAACGAAAAAAACCGCAACCGAAGTGACCGCAACGAAAGTTCTCGTAACGAAGTGATCACCGCCGCAACGAAGTGACCGCAACGAAGTGACCGGCTACCAAGTGACCGTATCCCGTTTCATAATATACTCGCCGGATGTTTGTGCTTATATCTCCCCACCGGAGTGTCACATTCGAATTCGGTTTTTTGCGTTGAATAGCCAAGGCTTCAACGTTGATGCAGCCAAAATTTCAGCTTTCTAGGCCAACAGAAAGCGGCTCAAACAGCTCGATTTGCAAAGCGTCAATTTTTGCAGGCGGTCAGGTACAGATCGGCTCCGGTTTTTCTCTCCCAATTTACCTAACCCAGTTTTCTCCCTTAGTTTTCCTTCCGCAGTATTCCCCTCCCCAGTTTTTATCTGGAGCACAAGTTTCGGTAGAGTTTTCCATCTCCATGCCACTTCTCTTGCAGATTCGAACTTAGCAAACAGTGTTACAGCCAAAATTCGGTCATCCAAGCTTTTCCTTGGGACGCTGATGCCATGGTGATCAAACTAAAGTCTATCTTCGACAAGACTGCTCAAAAATGCATAAAAGTTAGCGTGGAATGGTGAACAGACTTGAAAGAGCGAGAAAAAAGCGAAAATGCAAATCCGTTGTCCCGCCTCAGTGCCCTGCCTCCGTTTTGCGCCAAAAAAGGCGCCGCAACTTTGACCGCTTACAGCGCCATGACAATGCAACCTAGGAAGCTAAAATTTTGGCTGCATCAACGTTGAAGCCTTGGCTATTCAACGCAAAAAACCGCATTCGAATGTGACACTCCGGTGGGGAGATATAAGCACAAACATCCGGCGAGTATATTATGAAACACCCTGTTATTGCAGGTGTTCTGTTTTTATTGTTTCTTTTTCAAGATAGGTTTCCATTAGTCGAACACCCAAAGACAATACACTTAACTACAATGTACAGTGCCAGTGCAGTGCAAAGTGCGAGTAAGAGTAGCACATCGATACAGTGATATTGCAGTAAATTGAATCGTTTTGCCGCATGCAGGGTGATGTGCCATTTTGCCTTCGCCAGCTGCTTCAATCGATGAGACATCAAGCTATTTGCATCAATGATGGTGTCCTCCATAAGTGATGAGAATTTCCGTGCATTGGAAGCATACCTGAACAGTTCACAAACCCACAATACATACTATGCACTGTGATTATGTAGGGTACGTATACTATACAATAGAAACAACATACATATCCAAGCAATCAAGCTTGCAGGAAACAAACTTTGGTTCTTCCAGTATTGTTTTGAGCGCATGTTCCACATTTGTAGCAGTGATACTGTTCTTGTCGAGCAGTAGACCCAGTCCATGCCTCACAGCTCGCATGGTATTGCAGTATTGATCAGCAAACAGAGGCATTAGAATCATTGGAACTCCAGCCTTCGTGGATTCCAGCAACCTGTTGTAGCCGCCATGTGTAATGAAAACTTTGGTCATGTGATGCTCATCTGGGGAAAGACAAAAAAATGGAACGAATGTCCGAGTGAGCAAACTAACTATAGGTATGTACATAGAAAGAATGATGCAATGAACTATGTTGACTTTGAATGGTGGTGTGCGTGCATCAGGATTAGCTCGATCTAACTGTAACAGTGTTGTTCTCTGAACCAGTTAATGCCATAATGGCATTGGTAACTTTTTCATCAAACATGACAGCAAGCAAATCACGGCAAGCGAAAGCAAAATGACAACTCAGGCAATGTTACTTCCTGGTAGGATGTCATGGCAGATAAGCTCTTCGAGTGATTCGATTCAAAATTTTTTCGTTCTGATTGCTTGGTAATTTGTAGGAACTAGCAACTGGCTTTCAAGGTCTCCAACTTCACAATGGAAGCCTATCCAGACTTTTAACTTCTTTATCTTCGTACACAGAGCAA
>JASAMW010006339.1:0-26628 GCA_030247985.1 Epsilonema sp. ZAB3_2
ATGTCGTTTCATGTTGCTTGCATGCGCACGCAGAATGTGTCGTGTTCAGTGTCTGCTTGAATAGCCTTGCTTTTTCATTTGCTTTGCTTGAATAGTCGCTGCTGCATGGGTTTTAAGTTTGTGGAGCACATGGTGTACTGTACCTACCTACTGTACTCAGTACACTGTATGTATGCACTAGTTTTTTTATGTTTCGTCTGATCCTAGCTTTTTTATGTCGTTGTGTATCTTTATTCGAAAGGAAGCCGGTTGGATTTTCTGGAATGACACTTGCGGAAATGGGATTTACGACGGATTTATAGCGCAATACCCGACGGACGCCCAACTGGCGCATTAGCCCCCGTGCTGGCCACGTACTTATAATATTGGAATGCGCTTTATGTTTCGTTTGGAAGCAACTCGGAGGAGAGAAGCAGCAATTTGATAGGAGGAGGAGGAGAAAAATCGGGGAGCTGTTTTTGCTTGTGTCGTAAAAAAAGCCGGCAAAGGAATGGCACACTGAAATGGAGAATGGCAGTGAGTCAAGTGTGCGCGCCTGCCACTGCTTGCTGTTATGCCTCTTCTTCCTTGGTTTTGTTTTATGGATGGCTATTTTTTGAAGTTTCGCTAGTGTGTCTGATGAGATGCAGCCAACTGTAGGGAGGCCGTTTGTTGGGGCCCAGGGTCCGTATGTATTCCCTCTGGTGTTCTATATGTCTTTTCCACTTAGTTTTGCTGGGTGCTGGACTGCATAATGAGATGAGAGAAGCACGTGAGGGAAGAGAGCGGGTGATGCCGACAGGCTTTTCGCCTGATGCATGTGGAGTTGGTGCTCGAGAAAGCGGTTTGATGGATGTAGAACTTGCCCCTGGATGCGTACGTACGTGTGCATAGATGCAGTGGAGGATGCGCGCTTGGCTGCTGCTGCTGATGAATAATGCTATCAGGTGCATACACGTTGGTGGTCCTGAGGGATTTCGGAGTTGCTATCAGACGCAGCATCAACATCGGCATCACCTGAAATGAACTGACAAGGAAAGCAGCCGGGCGTTCAGGCCTGTCCCGTTGCCACGCTGTGTATTAGTACGTACGTACTCTACTCACGCTTACACATACATTCGTGCGGTGTGCTTTGCGAAACTGACGGTATGGATGGGTGGACTGAGCTGCAGTTAGATGAGTGAATAACGAGCTCAGCGCAGTGAAGGCGGCGGTTTTGTGAGCCGCTGTTTGCTGCAAGCATACGATTATCGCGCTGGCAAAAGGGAAGCGATGAAAGTAGCTATTTCAGCCAGAGCTTAGCTAGCCAAGCTTGCGCGATAGCTGCGCCTATCTTTGTGCCACCCTTTACTGGCTCGGTTGATACGTGGCACAGCTTGCCTGCGCTCGTGGTAGGGAGCGGCAAGCTTGACGTGGTTTGGGCTGATGGGGGATGGTATTGGTTTGCCTGCCTGTGTGCAGAGCAATGCAAAGTGAACACCAAGTGTAGCTGAGTTATGTTTAGGCTGAAAGGGGGTTTGTTTGTGCGCAAACAAAGGCTCGAAAATGAAAATCAGGAGAAGATCAGTTATCACAACTGGAGGGGTTCTTTGCGGTGTCGTGCCACGCGGGAGGGAGAGAAAAGGCCACCGAGCTTCACGCAGGAATGCGCCGAGTTTGGCGTGTTTCCACTGACTATCAGAAGGCACTTTTCTGGGAAAGCAAACAGAGCTAGTGGGAGCTCGATTACAAGTTGCAGCATTGCCTTACTTGACACTCTACGTTTGTTCTGCTGGCCGGTTTCCGCTTTTGCATTGCCACACTTTTTATACAGTACGCGGCGCTTGCACTGCGCAGGCATGCGATGTACCAATGAGTGCATAACGTACGTAAGCAAAAAGTGCACAACAAGCGTAACAGCTGCGTATTGCTGCTAACATGAAGGTTACTTTGTCTGCGCTAAGTACTACTGGTTTGACATGAAACTACATGTCCATCACATCATATGCCCAGAGCGCACGAACGCGTACTCACACGAAGGCATGATAGACTGCATGCGTGTGTATTATCTGTGTGCACTCGCACCCTGTGTGAACTGCATGTATTCGTTACGTTGCATGCAACGAGCTTCGCTGCTTGCTATTTTTTGTGTTTAGCGATTCCGATTTGGTTGAATACTGATAGTGTTGGAGTGTTAGCCTTGTTGGTATTGTACGGTATATTTCAAAACTGTTACGCACGTACATGCGTTGATGAGAAGTGTAGCAGACTTAGTGTCTGTAGGAACCGCATGACATGTGACATCCACATACGTATGTACGTGGTAATGTTGCTTTGTTGTATTGCAGGCTGTTGTTTCGTGACGTTCTTCCATCGCAAGGACGCGATTTCCGCTCAAGGTGCCTTGCACAACAGCAAAGTCTTGCCTGGCATGCATCACTCAGTGCAGATGAAACCGGCGGATCGGGAGAACCGAAATGGAAGCAACGGTACGCGTGCATGCTTACGTAACCTACAGTACGTACATAGTCATACACTTATCGAGAGTTGTGTTTATGTATGTGCAGTACATGTTGCCTAATATGTGTTCGGTGTGGCCGTGTGTCGAAACGATAGATACAAATAGGCCTACTGTATATGTACAGGTAATTTGGTCATTTGCTTTGTTATTGTGCGATTGAGAGGTCAGGGGGACAGAAGAACTGCGGGGGCATCGTGCGAGTCAAGTGCACTCACTGACTGACACGCCATTATTTTCGCGCATTTTGTGAAATGTCCACAGTTCATCGAGTACGCGTAACAACTGGACAGTGACGTATGTATGTATGTGCCCGCCTGAACTTTACCGCTCGGTAACTCATTTGTGTTGTAATTTTAGAGAAGATGACGTTATCTATGTCATGCAATTTGATTTAGTGCTGTTTGTTTTTTGTTTTGCAGAGAGGAAGTTGTTCATTGGCATGCTGAGCAAGAAGTTCAGTGAACAGGAGGTCAAGTCTCTCTTCTCCTCTTTCGGCCTCATCGAAGATTGCACTGTGCTTCGCGATAATAACGGAAATAGCAAAGGTATGCTACAGTTTGTGATTGCTTCAGAGATCAGAAGAAGCTCTGGGAAAGAGCGGCGATATGTTTTTTCTACGCCTGCGTTGTCCTAGTCTACCAGTGAAACAGTGCCGGGCCGCCCCTGTTCTCACTATGGTCTGTCCTCTTCTGGGACGAGCCGTAGCTCACCGTGTGTTCGACGTTTCGCTGCTGGTGTGCTGTTTGTGCTAAGTGTTGTATTGTATTGTATCTGTAAGAAAACTGGCTGTGTAAGATACGTTGGAAAGGAGCGTTACCTTCTTTTTTTGAATCTGTTACTCGTCTCCGTACGTACTCGCAAAGCATCCATGTCTGTATGTACGTACAACTAATTGTGCGTACATACGGTACGTGTGCGTTTCCATGTATTTGTCGTTCTATGCGTGGATGCATACGTATATGTGTTTTATGTCTGTTGTAGGCTGTGCGTTTGTGACGTTTGCGTCGCGCGCCTGTGCTCAAGCTGCCATCAAACAGATGCACCATTCACAGACCATGGAGGTATACACCTAGTCTACATACATGCATGTACTGTACTGACTCGCACCGTTCACCGTGCGTGCTATGTGCAGTAATCATTCGTGTTTCCCTTTGCGCGGCTTCATGCGAATGCATCTGTTATTACGGTTTTTTTCTTGTCACTTGGCCAGTCGTACACTGTACGTATGCTATGCTACCATTGCGTCACGTAGTAATAATTGTGCAAGCAAATTTTATGTATGTTACTGACTGGACCGTGGCGACTATTTTCTTTTGTCCAGTAGCCTTTCCTTTTCACGTATGGTACAGTGGTGCGCTTCAGACGTGAACTCAGAATTCGCTCCGAATTCGGAGCCCTGCCTATGCTTCAACATGTAAATCCTCCGAGTTTGCTCCGAACTCGCTCCGTTTTTCCAAACGTACGTGTGAACTGCCGAGTTTGAAACTCGGAGACGTGTGAACCACCGAGTTTAGCTCCGAACTCGGAGGCTTCTCGAAGCAAAAGTCGGAGCTAATCAGAAAAACAAAAAACTGCGCAGAAAATTTACAACGCGGCGCGTGAACCTCCGCAAACTGATAAAAGCTGCTCGGCGTTGCTTTCTCCCCTTGTGAACGACTGAAAAGAAGCGCGCCGTGTTTATTCGGAGCAAAAACGTTTACGTATGAACAACCGAATTACGCTCCGAATTCGCTCCGAATTCGGAGGCTTCTCGGAGCGAACTCGCTCGGAGCAAACTCGGAGCACGTCTGAAGCGCACCAGTGAGTGGTTGTTGTCTCGTTTGGCTTTCGTCGCCGCCACCTGTTTTCACTAGCCCCACCTAGCTCTTTCTTGCTTCCACAATGCAGGCAGACTCTATGAAGACATCTGCCAGGTGCTGAAGGTCAAGTCAGTTTCGTGTATGTATGTATGTGTTGCAGGGATGTTCGATGCCGTTGGTGGTGAAATTTGCTGATACGCAGAAGGAGAAGGAGCAGAAGAAGCAGCTCTCCGCCATGGGTCTGGTCTCTGGCCAATCAGCTGCCACTCCCAGTGCAGTGGGCGGGGCTGGGGGAGCTGCCGCCGCCGTGATGGCAGCACAGACCGCCGGCTTGGCTGCAGGCTTGTCGCCTTATCTCTCGGTAAGTACCTATGCCTGTTCTCCGTGTACGTAGTACGTACGTAGTTATGTACAGTTACAGTACAGGGCGGCAGGTATTACTATTTGTATGTTCTGTCCAGCGAGAGTAGTTTCTGGGCTCGGGCTGGGCCCTGCTGCGGAAAATAAAAATTCAGTTCAGATTTACAGTCTCCGCGTTTCACGTATTCCTGTTCCGTGGGAGTACGTGTGAATGAGCAGCACGAACAAAGGCCCGAGGCAGGCTTCCGGTTTTCGCTATATAATCGGTCGCTTTCTTTCTGAACGGTGCCATTCATTGATTTGCAGTCGTCCGTTTTATTGCGATGGAAATCGAGCCAGCGGGTATGTGCATGTGCCGTGATGGTTTTTAGTTGCTGCAGCAAGCGGCGGCTCTGCAGCAGATGACGGGTGGAACGGCTGCAGGGGGAGGAGGAGGAGGAGGGAGCTTGAATCTGCAGCAGCAGTTGGCTCTGTTGGCTGCAGCCGCCGCCGGATCCAACAACTCCACCCCCACACCACCCACCAATCCACTCGCCGGACTCATAGGTAGGCATCCTCCTACACGCATCGCATCCTACAGGGTGTCTTTTTTCTCATGGATGATTTTGATTGCCAATTTCAACAGCTTTCCCTGCAGCGATTTCGCTCAAATTTTGCCCACATATTCCTGAGCGTTTACCATTTACTTGTTAAAAATTTCAAGGTAAAATGCTGTATTGGTAGTCAGAATTATCCCCTTCCTTTCAAAACGGCAATTTTGAGCTTTTTCTACCGACTTTTTACTGTCAAATGATTGAAAGACGTTTGTTGGATCCCAACGGCTCTTTCCAAGGAGCAAAGTTGTTTCAACAAGATGGAACCTACACGTACTGAACGAACAAAAAACAATTACCAGTGTTGGTGGCATTGCTTAGAGATTGTCTAGTGCTGCTCATGCCTCATCAGTGCTGCATCATCAGCTGATGAGCCATTATCATCAGATTTGATTACTTCCGAATTTTTTATGGGGTGCAAAGACGGAAAGGGTCTACAAAGACAATCCAAAGCCGTGTACCATTCGAAAAAAATGCAGCAGTATTGCCATTTGACATGTTTTTCAATATCTTGATGGAAGAATTGTAGCAGTAGTCGAATAGTATGGTGAAAATGCTGAAAAATTGTGATCTCATTTTCTCCGCTGTACTTCTCACTGCCAGTGCAGCATTTTAAGGTCTCAATGCCCTGTTTCGGAGCCAAATTTGAGGCTTCCTCGTAGCCGTTATGTGCAAGATAAAAGTGATCACTTATCATGTAAATATAGAACAACCCTTCCTCTACACGTACACCAAACGGCAGCGCCAAAGCTCTTGTATTCGGCGCAGTACGACACGCCGAAGAACGCCCCAAAAACCACGCGATTTGGGTGTTCCGAAGGAACCACTGGGTATTTTTCAACATGCGGCACACCATTCAACGCGTCTTGACGAGAGGAATCGATCGGTACCTGCGGCGCCTCTCTACGTTGCCTCTACGCAAAGTTATCCAAGAAGAACGTGTTTGAAAAAGTTATCGTTTCAATCAAGAATAGCGCCACGGAGAGGCCGTTTCAAGAGGCGCTCTATGGCGCGTCAAAGAGATCGTGTAACAAGCTTTCGATCGATATCTTGATCTCCTCTCAACTCGCTTTCGTTGGCTCAGGAGAGCCTGGACTAAATTTATCCAGAAGTCCATGCATAGACAGTTGTCCCTGCATAGTACGAAGACGAGCGCAGAGAGCGCGACTGGAGCGGAAACAGCGAACGGAAAACAAGCAGACGGATGATCGTATGGTGTCAGGAAGTGAAAACAGCTGGAATTAGATATCACCAGATACTTCACTAGTAGTACAGGAGTCCACGCTCAGAAAAACAGGGCATTGAGACCTTAACTCGAAATTTTTATCAAGTAAATGGTAAACGCTCGGAAATATGTGGGCAAAATTTGAGCGAAATCGGTACAGGGTAACCTGTTGAAATTGGCAATCAAAATCATCCATGAGAAAAAAGACACCCTGTACTACGTAGTACCTACTACAGTGCAAGCAATACGTGTTCTTCTCGACCACTGGCTTCAAGTCGTTGCCTAGGAACATTTGTATCGAACAATATGTGAATGTACAGTAGGGATAGCCTGCTGGTATGGTGGTATGAAACTATGTAGGCTACATGGACGGTAGATGTGACGTTAGATGGAGCGCTTGTGTCTAATAGGAGTGTAGCCTTATTGCTTTACTTCCGAAAGATGATGTGCACATAACGTAACTTCATGCAAGTACAGAGGTTTTCAGCCTTGACTCTATTCACGAACGTTACCGTATCTTCACCCCAAATGAACCGATTAGGTTTAAATTTTATGCAGACACACCTGAAGATATGACAACACTTGTGACAAAATTTGAGCTTAGTATTCCTGCATTTGGCCTTTCAGAGCGACATGCAACTTTCGTATATTTTGAAGATGCGTCAAAGTTCGCACCATTACCCCGCAAGATTACCCTACGAAATGCACGCTCTCAAACTCAGCGCTCAAATTTTGTTTCAACGTTTGCCATATCTTACGGTATGTCGGTATGAAATTTTAGCCTAAAATCGGTTGCATGGAAGTGGAGTGGAGATATGTTGATAGTTTGTGATTGGAGTGGAGCCTGAAAACTCCGATGTTCTGGTTCCGTGATAGTATGTAAGTTTCCTTACTTACGCCCTGATAGTTTATTGTATGCTGAGTAGTACGTAGTGACTTTGGCAGGTCAACAGAATGTGAGCGGTAGTGGTGTGAATCTGGCGACGTTGGCGACTCTTCTGTCCAGTTTGCTGGGTGCTGCAGCTGCAGGTGATACTTCCACAGGGACTGCAGCTGGCTCCGCAGGTACTACTGAATGAGTCTGCACGCACAAACGAGTGAAAGAAAAGCACGTGTTCACCTACTTCTCCCTCCATGCATTGCCTTTCCAGCTGCGTGCACGTACAGATTTACCGAATTATGGTGTTTACTTTACTGAGTTTGCTTTCCATTGTCATGTGTGTATGAAATTGTTTTTGCTGCCATCGTCTTCCACGACTGCTACTATACCTTTTGTTTTTTGAAGAATTGAGGTAGATACGTTGCTGCTAGTTTTGTGTGGGCATGGTAAAGGCTTACTATGTTTGTATTGTATGCTCAATGAGTTTATGCGATATATCTTATCGGTTGTTGCTTCCATGTTTTCTTCCGTGGCGATTCTTGGCTGTTTCTCGAATGCTTTTTCTTGGCTGATTATTTTTATATGTTAGATAGCTGAATTTTGAATTTTTGAATGGGTTGTTATGCTTATTTGTGCATACATATACATACTGTACGCACCGCATGCTTTTACGCAGTGCATGCGGGCGGACGATAGTAAATCGTTCCCTTCAGTGGCTGTTTGTGTGTTGTAGGCGGTTCCGGTGCTCTGGGTTCTGCTCTTGGTCTTCAGCAGGTGCTTGCTGGAAATACGGGAAATCCATTGGCCTCTGCTGGTAAGAAAAGAACCTAGTTAGTAGGCTACAGTCTGTCTGGTCTCTAAGAGTTCGCTAAACTCAAGTCGTGTTGCGTAAAATAGGCAAATGCAGATTTCTGTTCATGCTTGACGTGTTCCCATTCTACAGGAGTACCAGCTTGCGTTCCGTAGCGAACTCTTAGTGGCCAGACTATAACAGGAGAATATGAAGCGCATTCACGTATACGTACTGTACAAGTTAGCTGCCAGGGTGCATAGCATGTATGTATGTATTGGGTTTCCAAGACATATGCACTCTTGATTCTGATCTCTCGATAACCTGTTACTTCACATCACCCACCACGCGTACCTTATGTGCACTGCGCTAATAGAGCTGTCGGGTCGCTGCACAGAATTCATTTTCCCTTCGTACATACTCTAGTTACATTCATAAAACGTGGGCGCCCTGAGATCCCATAAAATTCGTACTGGTTTGTGTGTGTATCGTATGTATGTCAGCTTGGTGGACATGGGCTATTGTATGTACGATGTCTTGGTCTAATATTCTTGTGCGTTGTTGTTTTTCTTGCGTAGCACTGCTTCAATCCGCCCTCGCTTCTCTGCTCGGCGACAGTAGCACGGCAACAGATATGGGGGCAGAGCTGACAGGTGAGCGCCTTGTTTGTGTGTCTTGTGTCTTCACGCGGCTTCGCATGCTTTCCCTTGCATGAGCACACCTGTTACTGTAGCTAACTCGTACAGCACATTGTAGAGTGAACATGAACAGTACACAGTAGATTTAGCGCTGTTTAAGGTCTCACACTATAGATCTCTGAGCCGTGGACTCCTGTACTACTACTGACGTATCTGGTGATATCTAATTCCAGCTGTTTTCACTTCCTGACACCATACGATCATCCGTCTGCTTGTTTTCCGTTCGCAGTTTCCGCTCCAGTCGCGCTCTCTGCGCTCGTCTTCGTACTATGCAGGGACAACTGTCTATGCATGGACTTCTTGATAAATTCGGTCCAGGCTCTCCTGAGCCAACGAAAGCGAGTTGAGAGGAGATCAAGATATCGATCGAAAGCTTGTTACACGATCTCTTTGACGCGCCATAGAGCGCCTCTTGAAACGGCCTCTCCATGGCGCTATGCTTGATTGAAACGATAACTTTTTCAAACACGTTTTTCTTGGATAACTTTGCGTAGAGGCAACATAGAGAGGCGCCGCAGGTACCGATCGATTCCTCTCATCAAGACGCGTTGAATGGTGTGCCGCATGTTGAAAAATACCCAGTGGTTCCTTCGGAACACCCAAATCGCATGGTTTTTATGGTGTTCTTCGGCGTGTTGTACTGCGCCGAATACAAGAGCTTTGGCGCTGCCGTTTGGTGTACGTGTAGAGGAAGAATGATACTTTATTCACATTATGACGGATCACTTTTATCTTGCGTACAACGGCTACGACGAAGCCTCAAAGTTGGCTCCGAAACTATAGCGTGAGACCTTAACCCCCTTCGTAATCCCAGGCGTCCGCCTGTCCGTAGCCACCCAGCAAACCCCGTCCGTAGACGGGCTTTGTTTTTCCACCCCGTCTACGGACGGGGTTTGCCGGGTGGCTACGGACAGGCGGACGCCTGGGATTACGAAGGGGGTTAACGTAACCTACGTGCGTGCCCACTCACTCACGTTGCCCTCCTTGCTGTGCCCCCTCACACTCACTCACTCGCTCGCCCGCTGAGTTTGGCGTGTGCTGCTTGTGCTGCAGGCTTGAGTCAGGCGTCTCTGCGTGGGGCGGGAGGAGGAGGCGCGTCTCTCTCCGCCTTCCTGCAGCAGCAGGCCGCGTCTCCAGTCTCCTCCTCATCCACCTCCATGTTCCAACAACTGCAACAGCAGCAGCAAGCGTACAATCCGCATCGCGCTACTGCCGCTTATTCCGCATATTCCTCTACAGGTGAGCACAGACAGGAGACGGCAAATGATGCTTGCAAAGGCCTCGCCCTCAGTTCATCTTATCATGGCAAAAATATTGCTTGCTTGTGGTGCTCAATCTTTATTATGAAATGGTCGTAATTCAGGCTTCGTTTACTGCAATTTGCGACATAAATGATCGTTTCTTTGGCTGTTTCTCGCCGTTGTCTTGCGGTTCGTATTTAGGCCTACTCTAATGTACTGTAATAATGCAGGTTGCCAGTGTTCTTCTTTAGGTCTGGCCGGTCACCACCTGGCCTCTTCTCTGCTGGGTCCTGGCGGAGGAGGAGGAGGGGGCTCGAAGACGAGTCCTCTGGCTGGCACTACGGCTTCCAGTATCAGCAGTCCGGCTGGCAGCAACCTCATCACACTCACTGGAGGAGGAGGAGGGGGAGGGGGACAGCATCATCATCACCATCCACAGCAGACGCAGCAACAGAGCGCCACGACCGCCGCTGGCCTAGACGCCTTGTCGCAAGCCTATTCCGGCATACAACAGTACGCAGGTGAGTGCTGCTTGTGTAGCTATACTGTACATGGAAGGAACGTGTCCAATCTCTACGTACGTACGTGGTGCGTATGCTGGAAGGTACCGTTTGTACGTACGTATTTATGTACATGTACTGTATGCGTGTACGATGTGGGTTGCATACAGCGTCTTTTCCTTCTGCGCTGAGTCAGCAGACGCTGCAGGCGGTGGGGAAGCAGCAGGAGGGGCCGGAAGGCTCCAACCTCTTCATCTACCATCTGCCCCAGGAGTTCACCGACTCCGACCTCGCACAGACTTTCCTCCCCTTCGGCACTGTCCTCTCCGCAAAAGTCTTCATCGACAAACAGACCAACTTGAGCAAATGCTTCGGTACGCAGCCCTCATTCTAATGTTGTTTCCCTGCTCGTACACCTGGCTCATGTCATGCGTACTTACGTGTCATTCTTGGTGTCGTCTATGTGTGATTCTTTTGGTTCTGTTTGAAGGCTTTGTCTCTTACGACAATCCGTTGTCGGCGCAGCGGGCTATTCAAGCCATGAACGGCTTCCAGGTTGGCACCAAGCGTCTGAAGGTGCAGTTGAAACGCTCCAAAAACGACGCCAAACCTTACCAACATCCAACGGCGGCCTCAGCCTCCGCAACTTCGACTTAAAATCGACAGGACAGACAGAAGAAACTACTGGTAAATCACTTGCCATATCGTCAGTTAATAAGTACGTATTTGATGGAGCATACGGTTATGCAATTGAGAGAAGAAAGTTGAGTGAATTATGTGTGCATCTGCTGTAAGTATCTCTAATCACTGGCATTGAACGCATGACTCTTTTTGAGTCTGCAACCGGTGAATAAATTGCTATGAGCTGAAGCGATCTCGAGATTACGGTACTGTACAGTAGGTACGTAACTTGACATTGATATAGTGTGCTCTATTTCTGCTGCACTTCCCTTGCTCAATCGTAGTAGGAGGGGATTTTTATGTGCAAAATGGAGCATATCATCTGACAGAGTAGGACGATAGATTTTTTGATGATTATTTTTTGAAGATGAGCCAAAAGAGGTTGCATTTTGTGCTTCTTTGTTGTAGGTAATCTAATCTACTGCTCGTTAGAGTGAGATGAAATAGAATGTGACTTACTAAATTTTACACTCGTATTTATACTGCTAGGTGTTCATTAAACAATGTCAGTTGTCAAACAATGCGTGCTTGTTACGTCTCTTCGTGTCTGTTGCGTGTGATTAGTTTCTTGTGCACTGATTGTCGTGTTTCTTGTTTCAGCTTACGTATCAACTGCGCTACAGTTATCGTCGTCATTGTATGTCTCTGTTTCTTTGTGGTCACAACAATCAGCACCTGTGGTGGACGCAAGCAAAGGGGGAATGTCGTCGCTTCGTTTCTCTATTTCTGTGTCTGTCCAAAATGTCTCACTGTCTCCAAGTGAAGTGTTTCTATTTGTGTGTCACCTAACGCCCTGATGCACATACAACCATTGGCAGATTGACTCATTTACCGTATTTTTGGGTGTATATCCCCCTATTGTATATCCCCCTAGTGTATAACCCTCCATTGGCAAAACATAAATTTTGTCCTTTGTACAGAGTGTCCCGAAATAACCGCCACCTTTCGGGCATGTAACTCTGGACGACACTGAGATTTTCATGCGGTTTTTTATTTGTAGTCAAGGCTTCAACTGAGTCTTACAAAATTTCAGCTATTTGGTCCACATATTCGGAAATTACGACGGTTTGAATTCGAAGTTCAAAATCGACGTTTTCTTCAGTATGGAGAAAATTCGGCCTTAATTTTTCAAACCCTGTTCCATGCGTTTGCTATGGGGAATTGGGGTTACTCGTGAGATTCCATTTCTACATTTTGGACTTCTTTTTATTGGATATTATTCTTCACAAAATCGCAACATAGAAACCTTCGTTTTGCCGCCGGAGAAGAGTGTTTGACCTTCATGGGCGTCGAGATTTGAGTCTCAGTAAGCCTTGGCCAGACCCCGGGCCTTTCCATACAACCCCATAAGGGTGTCCGAATAAAGGCACTTCGGCATGTAACTTGGAAGACATTGAGATTTTCATGCGGTTTTTTTTATCTTGTAGCAAGGTTTAACTGAGATCTGTACAATTTTAGCTTCGTACCAGTGGAGGTGTCCACCTTCTTTCTCCGGCGGTCAAGGGTTTTTTAACTGGTAGTCCGATTTAGTGGCTATTGTGCATGGGTCCAAGACATAATTAGTCTCGTAATAAAAAAAGAAGTCCCAAAATGCTAGGAAATGTGAATTCACGCAGTAACCCCAATTCACCATAGCAAACGCATGGAACAGGGTATCTTGAAAAATTAGGCCGAATTTTTCTCCATACTGAAGAAAAACGTCGATTTTGAACTTCGAGATTCAAACCGTCATAATTTCCGAAGTATGTGGACCAAATAGCTGAAATTTTGTACAGATCTCAGTTGAAGCCTTGACTACAAAATAAAAAAAACCGCATGAAAATCTCAAGTGTAGTTCCAGAGTTACATGCCCGGAAAGGTGGCCGGTTTATTTCGGGACACTCTGTACAAAGGACAAAATTTATGTTTTGCCAATGGGGGGTTATACACTAGGGGGATATACACCCAAAAATACGGTAAATGAGTCAATCTGCCAATGGTTGTATGTGCATCAGGGCGTTAGGTGACACACAAATAGAAACACTTCACTTGGCAGACAGTTGTAGCACATTTTGGACAGACACAGAAATAGAGAAACGAAGCGACGACATTCCCCCTTTGCTTGCGTCCACCACAGGTGCTGATTGTTGTGACCAAAGAAACAGAGACATACAATGACGACGATAACTGTAGCGCAGTTGATACGTAAGCTGAAACAAGAAACACGACAATCAGTGCACAAGAAACTAATCACACGCAAACAGACACGAAGAGACGTAACAAGCACGCATTGTTTGACAACTGACATAATGAACACCTATAGTAGAACAAGAAATTTCATGAACCATTGAAATTTTTTCTCAGCCAATAAAAGACGTAGAGCACAGCGGTCAAAACTTTCACGGCTAACTTTAGCTCGCCGTTCCAATAAAAAAAACCGTTTGTCTCCAGCTGCTCTCAGTGTCGAGATCTCGCCGATTTTCTTCAGCACTGAAATCGTGTCACCATTTGGCAGACGCTAAACCACGCAAACCACGACACCCCACGACCCTGTACGCCCGATGCGCATTTTCATCATCTTCATCACATATGCTTATTTCTGCCATTTTGATTTTTCGGACATTTGCGAGGTTTAGAATTGCCCAATGGTCCACGCCCAATTTGGCGATTTCAGTACTGAAGAAATTTGGCGAGATCTCGACACACAGTGCAGCTGGAAACAAACGGTTTTTTTTATTGGAACGGCGAGCTAAAGTTAGCCGTAGAAGTTTGACCGCTGTGCTCTACGTCTTTTATTGGCTGAGAAAAAATTTCAATGGTTCATGAAATTTCTTGTTCGACTATAGCAGTATAAAAAATAGTGTAAAATTGAGTAAGTACCACATTCTATTTCATCTCACTCAAACGAGCAGTAGATTGGATTAGCTACAATGAAAAAGCACAAAATGCAACCTCTTTTGGCTCATCTTCAAAAAATAATCATCAAAAAATCTATCGTCCTACTCTGTCAGATGATATGCTCCATTTTGCACATAAACATCCCCTCCTACTACGATTGAGCAAGGGAAGTGCAGCAGAAATAGAGCACACTATATCAATGTCAAGTTACGTACCTACTGTACAGTACCGTAATCTCGAGATCGCTTCAGCTCATAGCAAAATTATTCACCGGTTGCACACTCAAAAAGAGTCATGCGTTCAATGCCAGTGATTAGAGAAACTTACAGCAGATGCACACATAATTCACTCAACTTACTTCTCTCAATTGCATAACCGTATGCTCCATCAAGTACGTACTTACTATTTATTTTTTTTCTCGGTACACTACGTTGTAGAGTGCTTCTTTGGAAATGTACCTTGGACACCTTTTTTATGGTCCAGCAGCCGTTTTCCAAACATATTGCGCCTTCCGCATTACGTTGCTGACCAGTTCAAAATTTAACCCCTCCTGTATGCTGAGATATGGCTGTTGGTAGGCCCAATTTGCCCCTCACGTGCCCGCCACTTTTTTCAAAAGTTCTTAACATCATTCTACTCCATTTTTTTCGCTGATTTCGGTTTGGGGCATGCCCCTTCGATATTTTGATAAATACACCAACAAAATTGACGAAAATGATCAAATTAGCCAAAATTACCCCTTTTTGGGCTATATCATGGCATATTGATCAAAATATCGAAGGGGCATGCCCCAAACCGAAATCAGCGAAGAAAATGGAGTAGAATGATGGGAAGAACTTTTGAAAAAAGTGGCGGGCACGTGAGGGGCAATTTGGGCCTACCAGCAGCTATATCTCAGCATACAGGAGGGGTTAAATTTTAAACTGGTCAGCAACGTAATGCGCAAGGCGCAATATGTTTGGAAAACGGCTGCTGGACCATAAAAAAGGTGTCCAAGGTACATTTCCAAAGAAGCACTCTACAACGTAGTGTACCTAACAAAAAAATAAATAGTAGTAACTGACGATATGGCAAGTGATTTACCAGCAGTTTTTTCCGTCTGTCCTGTCGATGTTAAGTCGAAGTTGCGGAGGCGGAGGCCGCCGTTGGATGCTGGTAAGGTTTGGCGTCGTTTTTGGAGCGTTTCAACTGCACCTTCAGACGCTTGGTGCCAACCTGGAAGCCGTTCATGGCTTGAATAGCCCGCTGCGCCGACAACGGATTGTCGTAAGAGACAAAGCCTTCAAGAAGAACCAAAAGAATCACACATAGATAACACCAAGAATGACACGTACCTACAGTATGTAAGTACGCATGACATAATAGACAGTGTATGTGCGCACAGCACAGAGCAGAGAAAGTACATACAGTACGTCAGAATGAGGGGCTGCGTACCGAAGCATTTGCTCAAGTTGGTCTGTTTGTCGATGAAGACTTTGGCGGAGAGGACAGTGCCGAAGGGGAGGAAAGTCTGTGCGAGGTCGGAGTCGGTGAACTCCTGGGGCAGATGGTAGATGAAGAGGTTGGAGCCTTCCGGTCCCTCCTGCTGCTTCCCCACCGCCTGCAGCGTCTGCTGACTCAGCGCAGAAGGAAAAGACGCTGTATGCAACCCACATCGTACACGCATACAGTACATGTACATAAATACGTACGTACAAACGGTACCTTCCAGCATACGCACCACGTACGTACGTAGCAGCAATTGGTACACGTTCCTTCCATGTACAGTATAGCTACACAAGCAG
Source organism: Epsilonema sp. ZAB3_2 (assembly GCA_030247985.1). Classification (NCBI taxonomy): domain Eukaryota; kingdom Metazoa; phylum Nematoda; class Chromadorea; order Desmodorida; family Epsilonematidae; genus Epsilonema; species Epsilonema sp. ZAB3_2. The sequence goes on from JASAMW010006339.1 coordinate 15,908, forward strand.
CACTCACCTGCGTACTGTTGTATGCCGGAATAGGCTTGCGACAAGGCGTCTAGGCCAGCGGCGGTCGTGGCGCTCTGTTGCTGCGTCTGCTGTGGATGGTGATGATGATGCTGTCCCCCTCCCCCTCCTCCTCCAGTGAGTGTGATGAGGTTGCTGCCAGCCGGACTGCTGATACTGGAAGCCGTAGTGCCAGCCAGAGGACTCGTCTTCGAGCCTCCTCCTCCTCCTCCGCCAGGGCCCAGCAGAGAAGAGGCCAGGTGGTGACCGGCCAGACCTACAGAAGAACACTGGCAACCTGCATTATTACAGTACATCCATACGTTCATTTAGAGTACGTACGCACTGCAAGACAACGGCGAGAAACAGCCAAAGAAACGACCATAAGCCTGAATTACGACCATTTCATAATAGGGCTGAACACCGCAAGCAAGCAATATTTTTGCCATGATAACACGAACTGAGGGCGAGGCCTTTGCAAGCATCATGATTTGCCATCTCCTGTCTGTGCTCACCTGCAGAAGAATATGCGGAATAAGCGGCAGTAGCGCGATGCGGATTGTATGCTTGCTGCTGCTGCTGCTGCAGTTGTTGGAACATGGAGGTGGATGAGGAGGAGACTGGAGACGCGGCCTGCTGCTGCAGGAAGGCGGAGAGAGACGCGCCTCCTCCTCCCGCCCCACGTAGAGACGCCTGACTCAAGCCTGCAGCACAAGCAGCACACGCCAAACTCAGCGAGCGAGTGAGTGAGTGAGGGGGCCACAGCAAGGAGGGCAACGTGAGTGAGTGGGCACGCATACGTAGGTTACGTTAACCCCCTTCGTAATCCCAGGCGTCCGTCTGTCCGTAGCCACCCGGCAAACCCCGTTCGTAGACGGGGTGGAAAAACAACCCCGTCTACGGACGGGGTTTGCTGGGTGGCTACGGACAGGCGGACGCCTGGGATTACGAAGGGGGTTAAGCAGCGCTAAATCTACTGTGTACTGTTCATGTTCACTCTACAATGTGCTGTACGAGTTAGCTACAGTAACAGGTGTGCTCATGCAAGGGAAAGCATGCGAAGCCGCGTGAAGACACAAGACACACAAACAAGGCGCTCACCTGTCAGCTCTGCCCCCATATCTGTTGCCGTGCTACTGTCGCCGAGCAGAGAAGCGAGGGCGGATTGAAGCAGTGCTACGCAAGAAAAACAACAACGCACAAGAATATTAGACCAAGACATCGTACATACAATAGCCCATGTCCACCAAGCTGACATACATACATACGATACAGACACATACGACACGAGTTTTATGGGAATCTCAGAGCGCCCACGTTTTATGAACGTCACTACAGTATGTATGCATGTATGTACCTACAGTCTGTACGTAGGACATAGGAACTGTGCAGCGACCCGGCAGCTCTAAGCGCAGTGCACATAAGGTACGCGTGGTGGGTGATGTGAAGTAACAGGCTACCAAGAGTGCATATGTCTTGGAAACCCAACAGACACCCAATACATGCTATGCTCCCTGGCAGTAGTTAACTTGCATAGTACGTATCATGAATGCTCTTCATAATATGCTCCTGTTATAGTCTCGCCGGCAACGAAGAGTTCGCTATGGAACACAAGCTACTCCTGTAGAATGGGAACACGTCAAGCATGAACAGAAATCTGCATTTGCCTATTTTACGCAACACGACTTGAGTTTAGCGAACTCTTAGAGACCAGACAGACTGTTGCCTACTAATTAGGTTTCTTTTCTTACCAGCAGAGGCCAATGGATTTCCCGTATTTCCAGCAAGCACCTGCTGAAGTCCAAGAGCAGAACCCAGAGCACCGGAACCGCCTACAACACACAAACAGCCACTGAAGAGAACGATTTACTATCGTCCGCCCGCATGCACTGCGTAAAAGCATGCGGTGCGTATGTATGCACAAAAAAGCATAACAACCCATTTAAAAATTCAAAATTCAGCTATCTAACATACAAAAATAATCAGCCAAGAAAAAGTATTCGAGAAACAGCCAAGAATCGCCACGGAAGAAAACTTGGAAGCAACAACCGATAAGATAAATCGCAGAACCTCATTGAGCATACAATACAAACATAGTAGCCTTTTCCATGCCCACACAAAACTAGCAGCAACGTATCTACCTCAATTCTTCAAAAAACAAAAGGTAGCAGTCGTGGAAGACGATGGCAGCAAAAACAAGTTCATACACCAATGACAATGGAAAGCAAACTCAGTAAAGTAAACACCATAATTCGGTAAATCTGTACGTGCACGCAGCTGGAAAGGCAATGCATGGAGGGAGAAGTAGGTGAACACGTGCTTTTCTTTCACTCGTTTGTGCGTGCAGACTCAATCAGTAGTACCTGCGGAGCCAGCTGCAGTCCCTGTGGAAGTATCACCTGCAGCTGCAGCACCCAGCAAACTGGACAGAAGAGTCGCCAACGTCGCCAGATTCACACCACTACCGCTCACGTTCTGTTGACCTGCCAAAGCCACTACGTACTACTCAGCATCTACTAACAAATAGGGCTGATGTCTGTCTGTCTGTGTGTGTGTGTGTGTGTCTGTGATGCGATAAACTCGCTCAGTTTTGCAGCTACAGCGTCGAGTAATGGCTCATTCGAAAGCTTATAAGCCCAAGGGCGCCAGGAAAGCCTTCGATTTTTGATTTGATCAGCCGATCACCAATAATCGATCGATAATCGATATTTCAGTACTAAAAGCGCGCAGATTCGCTCACACTCACTCAATTTTGCAGCTACAGCGTCCATCCAGGGCTCTTCAAAAAGCTTATGCCCTCGAGGGCGCCAGAAAGGCATTCGATTTGTGATATGATCAACCGATCACCAATAATCGATCGATAATCGATATTTTAGTGCTAAGAGCTACAGGCTGCAGTTACTTTTCTTCGTCTTCCACACATCCGGGCAAAATTTAGCAAACTTTGCAACAGAAAAAGCAAACCGAAGCCCTTCTATTTTTGATCTGATCAGCCGATCACCAATAATCGATCGATAATCGATATTTTAGTACTAAGAGTACACAGAAACTAAATTGTTACGTACTGCGTACGTATGGCAATAGCGTCCGAGGCCAGTAGTAGTGTACGTAAACCAGTTCTAGGTATGTAAGGCGAGTTTAGCCAAAAGTCCCCGGACCGGTCCCTGGTGGGGTTGCCTAAGGGAGCGTGTACAAATTACGTCAGGTGGTTTTCAGCCGAAATGGATGGGTACCCCCCCCTCCCCCCGACCGTCAGAATAGCGTCAGAATTGGCCCAAAGGCCGTACCCCCCCCCCCCCCCCCCCCCCCACCGTCAGCGTCAGAGGTGGTGGTGACACCAGTAGTAATAGTACTTGCGTATACGTATGTATGAATGCATGCATAATACATGCATGCATGCATAATGTATGGTATAATCTGCAGCATGTTGTGTGTGTACTAAGTAATGTAGTATGTATGTACAGTAATAGTTATCTACTGTAATCTACAGTGTATGTATGTACGTACGTAATGCCCGTCAGCGTCAGAATATTGATCTGAGCGCCGACCCCCCCCCCCCCCCCCCCCCCCCCCCCCCCCACCGTCAGACTGACGTCAGAGGCTGGGCCAGGGGGAGGGGGGGGGGGTCCCCCCCTCCCCTACCACCTGACGTAATTTGTACACGCTCCCTAAGTCCGCAGCTGTGTCCGAGGGTAACGGGTTCGATTCCCGTTCGGTCCTATTTCTCTCCCCCCTTTTCGGGGCTCGGCTATCGTCATACGGAACGCGGCACGTCACATGGAGGACCGACGAAAAGGAACCCGAAGCCGTCAGGAGGTGTTGGGCAGACACCTTGATCAAAATGCCTCGGACCAAGAGTGTCCAGTTGTGGACGGCGAGGGCGCCTGCTTGGCGGGCGGGATGTTACGTACTGCGTACGTATGGCAATAGCGTCCGAGGCCAGTAGTAGTGTACGTAAACCAGTTCTAGGTATGTAAGGCGAGTTTAGCCAAAAGTCCCCGGACCGGTCCCTGGTGGGGTTGCCTAAGTCCGCAGCTGTGTCCGAGGGTAACGGGTTCGATTCCCGTTCGGTCCTATTTCTCTCCCCCCTTTTCGGGGCTCGGCTATCGTCATACGGAACGCGGCACGTCACAAAATGACGCATTTTTTCCAGCCAGTGTTTGCAAATGGTCACGCCCGAAAGTGCACATGAGACTAAGCGGGAGATGTGCCAAAGGGTTGCCAGATCTGCAAAAGGGCTGTCAGATTGCTAATGCGCAAAAAAGGGTTGCCAGATCTGCTATGCGATAGGGTTGCCAAACTCTGTGAAAGGGTTGCCAGATGTGCAACTTCTTGCCAACTGTCCAAAATGGTTGCCAGATGAGATACATAAATAAGTTTCCATATCTACAGTACACAATAGGGTTGCCAGATCTGCAAAAGGGTTGCCAAATTTGCAAAAGGTTTTACTGCGAAGCTGTAACGGGCCACTGGTACAATAAAATATCAGGCCGTAAGTAAGGAAACTTACATACTATCACGGAACCAGAACATCGGAGTTTTCAGGCTCCACTCAAATCACAAACAATCACCATATCTCCTCTTCCATGTAACCGACTAAGCTAAAATTGAAGATATTCCAAAACTTCAAACAAAATTTTAGCGCTGAGTTGCGGGCGTGTATTTCGTGGGGTAATCTTGCGGGGTAATGGTGCGAACTTTGACGCATCTTCAAAATATACGAAAGTTGCTGTCGCTCTGAAAGACCAAATGCAGGAATACTAAGCTCAAATTTTGTCACAAGTTTTGGCATATCTTCAGGTATGTCTGCATAAAATTTGAACATAATCGGTTCATTTGGGGTGAAAATACGGTAACGTTCGTGATTAGAGTCAAGGCTGAAAACCTCTGTACTTGCATGAAGTTACGTTATGTGCACATCTTCTTTCGGAAGTAAAGCAATATAAGGCTATACTCCTATTATTAGACACAAGCGCTCCATCTACGATACGTCACATCTACCGTCCATGTAGCCTACATAGTTTCATACCACCATACCAGCAGGCTATCCCTACTGTACATTCACATTGTTCGATACAAATGTTCCTAGGCAACGACTTGAAGCCAGTGGTCGAGGCGAACACGTATTGCACTGTAGTAGGTACTACGTAGTAGGATGCGATGCGTGTACCAGTAGTAGTCCTACCTATGAGTCCGGCGAGTGGATTGGTGGGTGGTGTGGGGGTGGAGTTGTTGGATCCGGCGGCTGCTGCAGCCAACAGAGCCAACTGCTGCTGCAGATTCAAGCTCCCTCCTCCTCCTCCTCCCCCTGCAGCCGTTCCACCCGTCATCTGCTGCAGAGCCGCCGCTTGCTGCAGCAACTAAAAACCATCACGGCACATGCACATACCCGCTGGCTCGATTTCCATCGCAATAAAACGGACGACTGCAAATCAATGAATGGCACCGTTCAGAAAGAAAGCGACCGATTATATAGCAAAAACCGGAAGCCTGCCTCGGGCCTTTGTTCGTGCTGCTCATTCACACGTACTCCCACGGAACAGGATACGTGAAACGCGGAGAACTGTAAATCTGAACTGAATTTCTATTTTCCGAAGCAGGGCCCAGCCCGAGCCCAGAAACTACTCTCGCTGGATAGAACATACACAAATAGTATTGCCGCCTGTACTGTAACTGTACATAACTACGTACGTACTACGTACACGGAGAACAGGCATAGGTACTTACCGAGAGATAAGGCGATAAGCCTGCAGCCAATCCGGCGGTCTGTGCTGCCATAACGGCGGCGGCAGCTCCCCCAGCCCCGCCCACTGCACTGGGAGTGGCAGCTGATTGGCCAGAGACCAGACCCATGGCGGAGAGCTGCTTCTTCTGCTCCTTCTCCTTCTGAGTATCAGCAAATTTCACCACCAACGGCATCGAACATCCCTGCAACACATACACACATACACGAAACTGACTTGACCTTCAGCACCTGGCAGATATCTTCATAGAGTCTGCCTGCATTGTGGAAGCAAGAAAGAGCTAGGTGGGGCTAGTGAAAACAGGTGGCGGCGACGAAAGCCAAACGAGACAACAACCACTCACTGTACTATACGTGAAAAGGAAAGGCTATTGTACAAAATAAAATAGTCGCCACGGTCCAGTCAGTAACATACATAAAATCTGCTTGCACAATTATTACTACGTGACGTAATGGTAGCATACGTACAGTGTACGACTGGGCAAGTGACAAGAAAAGAAACCGTAATAACAGATGCATTCGCATGAAGCCGCGCAAAGGGAAACACGAATGATTACTGCACATAGCACGCACGGTGAACGGTGCGAGTCAGTACAGTACATGCATGTATGTAGACTGTGTATACCTCCATGGTCTGTGAATGGTGCATCTGTTTGATGGCAGCTTGAGCACAGGCGCGCGACGCAAACGTCACAAACGCACAGCCTACAACAGACATAAAACACATACGTATGCATCCACGCATAGAACGACAAATACATGGAAACGCACACGTACCGTATGTACGCACAATTAGTTGTACGTACATACAGACATGGATGCTTTGCGAGTACGTACGGAGACGAGTAACAGATTCAAAAAAAGAAAGTAACGCTCCTTTCCAACGTATCTTACACAGCCAGTTTTCTTACAGATACAATACAATACAACACTTAGCACAAACAGCACACCAGCAGCGAAACGTCGAACACACGGTGAGCTATGGCTCGTCCCAGAAGAGAACAGACCATAGTGAGAACAGGGGCGGCCCGGCACTGTTTCACCTGGTAGATTAGGACAACGCAGACGTAGAAAAGCATATCGCCGCTCTTTCCCAGAGCTTCTTCTGATCTCTGAAGCAATCACAAACTGTAGCATACCTTTGCTATTTCCGTTATTATCGCGAAGCACAGTGCAATCTTCGATGAGGCCGAAAGAGGAGAAGAGAGACTTGACCTCCTGTTCACTGAACTTCTTGCTCAGCATGCCAATGAACAACTTCCTCTCTGCAAAACAAAAAACAAACAGCACTAAATCAAATTGCATGACATAAATAACGTCATCTTCTCTAAAATTACAACACAAATGAGTTACCGAGCGGTAAAGTTCAGGCGGGCACATACATACATACATACATACATACATACATACATACATACATACATACATACATACATACATACATACATACATACATACATACATACGTCACTGTCCAGTTGTTACGCGTACTCTATGAACCGTGGACATTTCACAAAATGCGCGAAAATAATGGCGTGTCAGTCAGTGAGTGCACTTGACTCGCACGATGCCCCCGCAGTTCTTCTGTCCCCCTGACCTCTCAATCGCACAATAACAAAGCAAATGACCAAATTACCTGTACATATACAGTAGGCCTATTTGTATCTATCGTTTCGACACACGGCCACACCAAACACATATTAGGCAACATGTACTGCACATACATAAACACAACTCTCGATAAAGTGTATGACTATGTACGTACTGTAGGTTACGTAAGCATGCACGCGTACCGTTGCTTCCATTTCGGTTCTCCCGATCCGCCGGTTTCATCTGCACTGAGTGATGCATGCCAGGCAAGACTTTGCTGTTGTGCAAGGCACCTTGAGCCGAAATCGCGTCCTTGCGATGGAAGAACGTCACGAAACAACAGCCTGCAATACAACAAAGCAACATTACCACGTACATACGTACGATATGTGGATGTCACATGTCATGCGGTTCCTACAGACACTAAGTCTGCTACACTTCTCATCAACGCATGTACGTGCGTAACAGTTTTGAAATATACCGTACAATACCAACAAGGCTAACACTCCAACACTATCAGTATTCAACCAAATCGGAATCGCTAAACGCAAAAAAATAGCAAGCAGCGAAGCTCGTTGCATGCAACGTAACGTATACATGCAGTACACACAGGGTGCGAGTGCACACAGATAATACACACACATGCAGTCTATCATACACGCGGTCGTGCGCTCTGGGCATATGATGTGATGGACATGTAGTTTCATGTCAAACCAGTAGTACTTAGCGCAGACAAAGTAACCTTCATATTATGTTAGCAGCAAAACGCAGCTGTTACGCTTGTTGTGCACTTCTTGCTTACGTACGTTATGTACTCACTGGTACATCGCATGCCTGCGCAGTGCAAGCGCCGCGTACTGTACATAGAGTGTGGCAATGCAAAAGCGGAAACCGGCCAGCAGAACAAACGTGCAGTGCCAAGTAAGGCAATGCTGCAACTTGTAATCGAGCTCCCGCTTGCTCTGTTTGCTTTCCCAGAAAAGTGCCTTCTGATAGTCAGTGGAAACGCGCCAAACTCGGCGCATTCCTGCGTGAAGCTCGGTGGCCTTTTCTCTCCCTCCCGCGTGGCACGACACCGCAAAGAACCCCTCCAGTTGTGATAACTGATCTTCTCCTGATTTTCATTTTCGAGCCTTTGTTTGCGCACAAACAAACTCCCTTTCAGCCTAAACATAACTCAGCTACACTTGGTGTTCACATTGCATTGCTCTGCACACAGGCAGGCAAACCAATACCATCCCCCCGTCAGCCTAAACCACGCCAAGCCTGCCACTCCCTATCACGAGCGCAGGCAAGCTGTGCCACGTATCAACCGAGCCAGTAAAGGGTGGCACAAAGATAGGCAGCTATCGCGCAAGCTTAGCTCTTGGCTGAAATAGCTACTTTCATCGCTTCCCTTTTGCCAGCGCGATAATCGTATGCTTGCAGCAAACAGCGGCTCACAAAACCGCCGCCTTCACTGCGCTGAGCTCGTTATTCACTCATCTAACTGCAGCTCAGTCCACCCATCCATACCGTCAGTTTCGCAAAGCACACCGCACGAATGTATGTGTAAGCGTGAGTACGTACGTACTAATACACAGCGTGGCAACGGGACAGGCCTGAACGCCCGGCTGCTTTCCTTGTCAGTTCATTTCAGGTGATGCTGATGTTGATGCTGCGTCTGATAGCAACTCCGAAATCCCTCAGGACTACCAACGTGTATGCACCTGATAGCATTATTCATCAGCAGCAGCCAAGCGCGCATCCTACAATGCATCTATGCACACGTACGTACGCATCCAGGGCCCAGGGGCAAGTTCTACATCCATCAAACCGCTTTCTCGGGCACCAACTCCACATGCATCAGGCGAAAAGCCTGTCGGCATCACCCGCTCTCTTCCCTCACGTGCTTCTCTCATCTCATTATGCAGTCCAGCACCCAGCAAAACTAAGTGGAAAAGACATATAGAACACCAGTGGGAATACATACGGACCCTGGGCCCCAACAAACGGCCTCCCTACAGTTGGCTGCATCTCATCAGACACACTAGCAGCTTCAAAAAATAGCCATCCATAAAACAAAACCAAAGAAGAAGAGGCATAATAGCAAGCAGTGGCAGGCGCGCACACTTGACTCACTGCCATTCTCCATTTCAGTGTGCCATTCCTTTGCCGGCTTTTTTACGACACAAGCAAAAACAGCTCCCCGATTTTTCTCCTCCTCCTCCTATCAAATTGCTGCTTCTCTCCTCCGAGTTGCTTCCAAACGAAACATAAAGCGCATTCCAATATTATAAGTACGTGGCCAGCACGGGGGCTAATGCGCCAGTTGGGCGTCCGTCGGGTATTGCGCTATAAATCCGTCGTAAATCCCATTTCCGCAAGTGTCATTTCAGAAAATCCAACCGGCTTCCTTTCGAATAAAGATACACAACGACATAAAAAAGCTAGGATCAAAGGAAACATAAAAAAAACTAGCGCATACGTACAGTGTACTGAGTACAATAGGTAGGTACAATACACAACGTGCACCACAAACTAAACCCCATGCAGCAGCGACTATTCAAGCGAAGCAAATGAAAAAGCAAGGCTATTCATGCAGACACTGAACACGACACATTCTGCGCATGCAAGCAACACGAAACGACATCGTCTTTCCAGATATATAGAACATCGTCATCGTCATCATAACGACATCGTCTTTCCAGATATACACATACACACCTTTGCTTTGACCGGTTGCTTTGTCCCTGTGCACATTGAGCTGGTAGACTGGTCCGAATTCCTCGAACAGCTCACGTAGCTGCTGCTCCTCCCAACTTCGCGGAACCTACAACACAACAAGCGCGCAATGAACGCATCACGTACTACACACATGCTGAGATAAGTATCATAAACTCCCAAATCGCTTACACATACAGAACGTCATAGTCATACGTAAGTAAGAGACAACAGAAAACAGTGCTGTTTTCCATGTATCTTCAACGCCGAGCCCCAAAAGAACTCCCTCTCCTCCCCTCCACTCACCTGTCCGACGAACATCTTGATCGTGTCGGGATCGGGTTCCGTCAGTGTGGCCGTCGTTTCTCCGTGTCCGTTGGTCGTCCCTCCTCCTCCGTTGGCGGCGCTGATGAGTCCGTTCAAGTCTCCGCCTCCGCCTCCTTCTCCGCCCGCGTTTCCGTAAGCAGCCGCAGCGGACAGTTGCGCCTGCAGAGACATCAGCTGTTGCTGTTCCAGTGCTGCTGTCTCCTCCTCTTCCCTCGTTATGACGCCAGCCGCTGCCGCGGACAAGCTAGCAGATGCCTGAGGCTTCCCGAAGAAATTCATCGATCAGCAACAAGCCTGCGTATGTGCGTATGTATGTATGTGTAGCCTTTAGCAGATTGTAGCGCGTGGATCAGACGGCTTG
>JASAMW010006344.1:0-12603 GCA_030247985.1 Epsilonema sp. ZAB3_2
CTGGCCGCACAGTTCAATTTCTCAAACTTCCCCTCTTGTACATACATACCTCCTCACTGTACTCGTACGCTCTTTACTATTGTATTGTAGCCCTGTGGCTATGTACAAAACCCAAATACGGTAGGTATCGATCGACTTCGACGGTCGAGAATTTTGGTGAAAATGCAGTCTCCTCGCGGACCTCCACTGTATCTGACGGAGATTCGCGCCGGGCGCGGCGCCGCCGGATGGCTCACATGATCGCCGTGGCCTTCGGTGATTGGTTCTCGCTGCTGACTTAGCCTGCCCCAGCTCCTGGGCAACCAGTGGTGGCCGCTGGTGGCTCCCGCCTCACGCGTGGCGTTCTGCCTTTTGTCCGGAGTCGCCCCGATTCTGACTGATCAGTCGCGATCGAAAGGCTGCGGCGCAAAAAGCCCTGGAGTTTTTCGTCGGGAAGAAAAAACGCTGCCGCAGAACTTGATATGATGGCAAAGGAAGCCACTCGAACGGTGGAGGTATACTGTATACATACTAGTACTTATGTATAGTACGTATGTAATGTACGATGTAACAAGCAACTACTGTAAGCCCCCTCGTGTATAACCCCCTTCGTGGACTTACAATTTTCTAGCCCCCTCTAACCAAAATTTTGAAAACGCGTAAAACCCGTTGCAAATAAATTGGTTGGCCTCGCGTATAACCGCTCTCGAATCGGCGACTAACGAATTTATCCCCCGGGGGTTATACACGATGCTTTACAGGGTGTCCAAACTAAATTTGCACAACTTTCAATTGACCATAACTCTAGTTTTATGCGGCAGAAAATGATAGAACCTAGCTCATCTGAAGCCCAATTCAAGAGCTATATTTTGATGTGTTTGCCAATCTGTAAACTTTGCCCATTGGGAGAGAGATTGCTGGTCATTATTCTCCTACTTTCACAGTTTTACTAACTCGTTTCATCCCAGTTATCCGTCAATTAGCTGTGCTACCTAGTAAAATCGCCAAACTACAGTTTGGCCAAACTCTTTTTTGAGGTGATTTACGGGACTTGCTTGTAGCTTCCCGAACGGAAAGCTGTACAGAATTAGAAAACATAACATACTACATTATAGCTCTTGAATTAGGCTTTCAGATGAGCTAGATCATATCTTTTTCTGCTGCTTAATTAGAGAAGTTACCACCAATTGAAAAGTGTGCAAATTTAGTTTTTGGACACCCTGTACAGTATAGCAAAAATGCGCAACTTTGAACGCTTTGCTTTTTTCATTAATGATCGCAAATGGTAAAAAAAATAGTACGCATACGATCTAAGAACCCATGCTCTCATCTTATGTAGGTCGAGGCCTGTAAAGGCGCGCCTCCTCTTTGCCAGTTTCTGCATCGTCCGGAGCTTCGCACGCCGCTCTTCATCAGCATGTTGGTGATGCTGGCGCAGCAGTTCACGGGAACCGCCGCCATCTTCGCCTACTCCACGGACATGTTCACGCAGGCCGAGTTCCGTCCGAGCTTGCGCGACTGGCAACCCTGCCACCGTAGCGTAGGAGGCCCAGACCAGCTGCAGTCGACTCTGCAGCAGCAGGAACAGCGTCAGCAGGCAGAGAGACAGCAGGCAGCCGCCCAGCTGAAAGAGACTCAGGGATCATTTACATATTACGTCACGGGCTGATGGCTGCTGGCGGAGGGTACAGTATTCCCACACACCGTCACCGCTACATCACTTTTCATAGCCGTTGAGGCCCCCTCCCCCCCCCCCCCCCTCTGGCCAATACTCTGCGGGGTAGGTGTACGTGGTAACTTGAGGCGCATTTCCGCCCCCAGTTTTCCATTCGCGTCCCAAAATTCAGCCTGTCAGAGCGCAAAATTGCTGCATGGTACATAGAAGAGGTGCCGGAAGGTGGCAGGGAAAGAGGTGAATTTGGCATTTTGCGCCTCAGGTTTTTGTCGGCTACCTACATAACCCCTGCCTAGCTGTGACGTAATATGTAAATGATCCCTAAGGCGTCGTCGGCCCGACCGCTCGATGAAGTAGGGCGAGGGCAGAGTGGCGAGGAAGTAGACGATTCCGCAGCCGAGGGTTGCCAGACGCGCGAGCTCGGACGGGACTCCGGCCTGCGTGAACATGTCCGTGGAGTAGGCGAAGATGGCGGCGGTTCCCGTGAACTGCTGCGCCAGCATCACCAACATGCTGATGAAGAGCGGCGTGCGAAGCTCCGGACGATGCAGAAACTGGCAAAGAGAGGCGCGCGGTTTACCGGCCTCGACCTACATAAATCAAAGCATGGGTTCTTGATCGTATGCGTACTATTTGTTGTACCATTTGCGATCATTAATGCACAAAGCAAAGCGTTCAAAGTTGCGCATTTTTGCTATACTGTACAGGGTGTCCAAACTAAATTTGCACACTTTTCAATTGATCGTAACTCTCGTATTAAGCAGCAGAAAAAGATATGATCTAGCTCATCTGAAAGCCTAATTCAAGAGCTATAATGTAGTATGTTATGTTTGCTAATTCTGTACAGCTTTCCGTTCGGGAGCTAGAGCAAGTCCCGTAAATCACCTCAAAAAAGAGTTTGGCCAAACTGTAGTTTGGCGATTTTCTAGGTAGCACAGCTAATTGACGGATAACTGGGATGAAACGAGTTAGTAAAACTGTGAAAGAGGAGAATAATGACCAGCAATCTCTCTCCCAATGGGCAAAGTTTACAGATTGGCAAACACATCAAAATATAGCTCTTGAATTGGGCTTCAGATGAGCTAGGTTCTATCATTTTCTGCCGCATAAAACTAGAGTTATGGTCAATTGAAAGTTGTGCAAATTTAGTTTGGACACCCTGTAAAGCATCGTGTATAACCCCCGGGGGATAAATTCGTTAGTCGCCGATTCGAGAGCGGTTATACGCGAGGCCAAACAATTTATTTGCAACGGGTTTTACGCGTTTTCAAAATTTTGGTTAGAGGGGGCTAGAAAATTGTTAGTCCACCGAAAGGGGTTATACACGAGGGGGCTTACAGTAGTTGCTTGTTACATCGTACATTACATACGTACTATACATAAGTACTAGTATGTATACAGTATACCTCCACCGTTCGAGTGGCTTCCTTTGCCATCATATCAAATTCTGCGGCAGCGTTTTTTCTTCCGACGAAAAACTCCAGGGCTTTTTGCGCCGCAGCCTTTCGATCGCGACTGATCAGTAGGAATCGGGGCGACTCCGGACAGAAGGGCAGAACGCAGCACATGAGCAAGGCGGGGGCCGCAGGAAAGGCCACGGCCAGCGGCCACAGTGTCTCGTTGCCCAGGAGCTGGGGCAGGCTAAGTAGCAGCGAGAACCAATCACCGAAGGCCACGGCGATCATGTGAGCCGTGCCGGCGGCGCCGCGCAGACTCACCGGCGCGATCTCCGTCAGATACAGTCGAGGTCGCGAGGAGACTGCATTTTCGCCAAAATTATTCGACCGTCGAAGTCGATCGATACATACCTACCGTATTTGGGTTTTTATACATAGCCACAGGGGCTACAATACAATAGTAAAGAGCGTACGAGTACAGTGAGGAGGTATGTATGTACAAGAGGGGAAGTTTGAGAAATTGAACTGTGCGGCCAGATGGAGACGTTCGCTAAGAGGGGCGTAATCCCATGCTGCGCTGCGTGTTCGACTCACGCACTGGCCGCCCAATTTTTCAGACTTATACAAACAAAACGTACGCGACCGCTCGCAAGCAGCTCGAGAACTGCGCACCAGAGCAGTTTGCGAAACAGCATTCTCCTCGCGACCGCGACTGTACATCGGCGCCAGACTTGTGCTCAGGCCCATGCTGATGCCGAGCAGAAACCTGCCGAGCAGCAGAAGCTCCGGGGAACCGGCGCCTTTCGCCAGTCCGCTGCAGAGACCGCCGAATACCGACAGCACTCCATTGCCGATCAGCGCGTCTCGACGTCCGCAGTTCTCCGCGAGCGCGCGAGTGAGCAGACAGCCGACGAAACCGCCCAACGAAATGCTGCCGACGAGCAGCGACCAGAGGATGGTCATGGCTCCGCGACCTACCGACGGCGAAGAGAAGAGCCGAACGCCGCGATGCAGATAGCTCTGATTGATCCAGGACTGCAGGATCAGCTGAGGCGTATTGATGACGGCATAGCTGTAGAATTGGAAACTGGCGCCGGCCGCTGTTAAGCCAACCGTCAGGAGAAAGCCGGGAGTAATGCGAGCCATTGGTGCCCAAGTTGGAAGGAATAAAGCCAGTCAAAGGGGAATAATTGGCATGGCTGTCGCTTTTGTTTCCCTACCATGTGTTTGACAGTTGAAAAAAGCGAGGATAAACAGGTCGAAAGGTTTATTGGTTTTGATCATGTTTTTGGGTGCTGAGGCTGACAGAGAGGAGCAACAACGACGCTCAGTGTTATCTTCAGCTGCGGGACACCCACAATGAGGCGACGGCTGGCCACCATCTGTACACAGTTTTTGCATGTACACAAACGCAAACGTCGGCGACCGAAGTTTGAGGTCACTATTTTGCAACACTCTCCCAGTTTACGTTGCCTAAGTACATGTACAGGCTGTAGGCTATGGAATAGGATTACGTACCGAGTTACATTACACGCCCCGCTACTGAAGTTGCTCAGACTCGATCCACATCAAAGCTGAATGCTGGAGGTATCAAAATGCTGAATGTTTCACTGCTTTTTTTGGGCTTAGTGCTAGCGAAAAAGCGTTGTATGTACATCCGGGCCGCATTGAGGGAAAACCTACTGCTGTATGGGCACCCAACTAAAAGTTCAGTTCAGAGCCAGTTCAGGGCTGTTGGAAAGTTTAGTTGATTACTGCGCGCGTCCAGAAGGTCAGCGCACAGCCAGATGAGAGCAATTAGAGCGAGACATAGAATCAGCAAATTTTTATCGTTCGCCTTCTTTATGTACATTATACTATGCATACTCTTTATATTTCTTTCCGTCTTTCGTCCTGTACATTTCTCTCATCAGTGCCGCATATTGTTTTCCTTTGTCCATCTTTCAAACACATCGAACAAGCAGCTAACTTTGCACTTCTTTTGGCTTCCAACACTGTCACATTTGATCCATCCTAAACCTGACCATTCGCTGAAATGTTCCAACCACAGATTCAGCTCGTCATTAGAGACGACTGCTGTTCTAAGAACCAAGCAATGATATGTCAACGTAGCTTCATCTTTCTCAGTCTGAAATTGAGTGGGAAGATTGGCTTCAGTAATCTCCAGTCCAGAGGACACAGATTTTCAGCCATGATAAAGCGCAGGTAAAACTTCGCACCAAGCCAGAAGACAAACGAGGTGAGATGACACAAAGAAAAGATGACAGCTCAGCTGAACTCAGTCCATTATTGTACCCCCTGTACTGTGTTCCTGTTTCCTCTGTCTACTGTGGTCAACCAGCCGACACCTAATTACTTGCGGCTATTTTGTTCCCCAGTCTCCTCCCTCCACGGTGCCCCTCTCTCGGACTGGTTTTTTAGTAGGGGTGCCCATACAGCAGTAGGTTTTCCCTCAATGCATCCGGGCCACAGTTTTGCGGTATATTTGTTCTAAATGCTGAAAGTCCATTTGTTGACCTTTGCGCTTTTTGTGTTCTACAGTATGATGCATGCAGTAGTTTTTGTGCGTGCTGATAAGCAACGGATCCGACCTTCCGCCAGACCACACGCATACCTTACGCACGTGCTTTTCAGCAAAAAATAGTCGTCCCTCGATGGAGTTGCTTGACAATATGACAAACCGTCTCACACATGTACAGATGTACGCATGGACTACTATGACAAAGAAAGTCTGTATGGCCATAGTGCACGCACATCACTGATCACCGCACAGTAGGTACTGTACGTACAACACAGATCACTACATGCAATATTGCAATATTCCTGTAACGGTCTTCAATTGGATCGATGGCAGCATATGATGGATGCAACTTTAGCAGAAAAAGCCCGTATCTACAAAGAGCATACGTTATTTAATGTACACAATATTAGCGCACTACGTAAGTGAAGGTGTCATGCGGTTTATGATTACATCATTGCACTTCGCACACCTTTGCATCTTGCATGGCATGAAAGAAGAAAATGGCACTTCCAAGGGCCAAATTCAAGCCAAAGACCATGGAGTAGAGAACAACATGAGGATAGTTGACAGCCAGCATGCCAAAGATGTGACTAGCGGCAAACAATGACATGATGATTGGAAGTCCCTGCCTGCTCAAACTGCATAAAAAAAAGATATACAAGCAGTCAACTTCAAGTGTGCTCTTTTGTTTTATGTACTGTACCTATGCATTACATTTTCAAATCCACATAAACATATGAAGAAGAGGGTACGTATGCAATACTAATTGCAGATGGCATACAAGGCAGATGTGATCTGTTGTTTATTAGCCATGGGCAGAGGTGTTCCAGCAAAAGAGCCAGCTGCCTCACAAAGAATGATTGAGACACCCATGAGGATGATGTGAGGTACAAACACCACTTTTGCCACTGGCTCATCCAAGTTCAGCCAGCATGAATGCCAGGATACATACTGATCATGCATGAATGTGCCTGACATCATGACAAACAGGGCTGGCATTCCTGTAATTGGGGCAAGACCATTTTTAACTTTTATTCACAATTATAATACAAGGTTTCAGAAGACTGTATGGCTGCAGGTAACTTGCTCACCCCATCCCAGCATTATGTTTGCCTTGATTCCTAGGATACCATCTTTCATGACAACGTTTGTGGAAACAGCATAGGATTGCAGTGCTTCAAGCAGATAGAAGCTGGTGGTGACCAGTAGGAGATAGTGTAGGGAGATAGCACTGGCTTTGCAAATCAGCTGCAAATTTTGGAAAACAAGTTGCTCCAGGTAGTAGAGATCAAACTTCCAAGCATTAGCCAAGCCAACATTGTCAAACCAAAAATGTCACCTTTTTTTTCTTGCTCACCCAGTTATAGTTAGAAATCTCTGGTTCTCGATGAATAAGAATGATCAAGTGTGCAAGCAGCAAAGAGGTTTCCTCTGAGATAAGAATGACTCTTTCTACTGATATGTTGTTGAAGAACGCAAAAGCAACAATGGTGACAGAGAGAATTGCGATCAAATAGACACATCCCATTGTTTGAAGGGTAGTGGCCGCTGTTTCTTCTACAGGTGACATTGGATTCTGAAAAATTCAGAATGGTGAAAAGAAATCTTTCAAAATAATAAAAGAAACAAGGTGAACCAGAGGCTCTTGCAAAAGCATGCTTACTGGTGGTGGTCCTGTAGTGGTTGGAACAGTTGTTGTAATCACTGAAATACCATAAGTTATGCAATGGCCTCTCATGCTTACTTGAATCATCAAACATTTTTCCATGTTATAATTATTATTCACATCCTTCTATTCCTATTCCTACCATTTTCACAGTTTGCTCCAAAGTGATTCTCATCACACGTGCAGCTGTATTGTAGTAGACCATCAGTGCAATTGCCACCATTTTGGCATGGCTCAGAACTACAGTCATCAATATTGTGACATACAGAGTTATTTAGGTAAAACCCAGCTGCACAGGTACACTCATGTTGATTGTAGGTAGTCTTGGTACAGGTTCCTTGCAGTGCACAAGGATTTGAGTCACAAGGGTCCTTTTCCTTGTCACACTGCGCCCCTTCATACATATTAGGACAATCACACTGGAACCTGCCATCTAAGTCACGGCAGGGTGCTCCGTTTTTGCATGGTTGAGATTCACATTCATTGACATTTGTTTCACATTCATCTCCAGAAAAGCCGAGTTGGCATCGGCACTGATAACCAAAGTTTGGGTCTTCCTTACAGGTTCCTCCATTCTTGCATGGATGGCCATCACAGAGGTTCATCTTCTCCTCACAACTGCTTCCAGTGTATCCAGTAGCACAAATGCACTGAAACGAGTTCTCCAGATTGAGACATGTTCCTCCATTGCTGCAAGGGTTGGAACTGCATTCATCAACATCTTCAGTGCAGGTTGACCCAGTTGTCCCAGATTCACATGTGCATGTGAATTGACCTGGAAGATTGGTGCAGCTTCCCTTGCTGCCACATGGGTTTGCTGCACATTCATCCTCATCTACCTCACAACGTGACCCTGTGAAACCTTGGAGACAAGTGCAACTATAAGAGTTGACCAGGTCCTTGCATGTTCCATCATTTTGACATGGGTTTGAAGAACATTCATCAATATCTGTCTCACATGTATCACCATTGTATCCATCAGTGCAAACACATTTGAATCCATTCACAAGGTCTAAGCAGCTGCCACCATTTCTGCATGGGTTGGGAGTGCAATCATCCACATCCTGTTCGCAGTTGGTTCCAGCAAAACCCACATCGCACTGGCAAGAGTAGGCTCCAAGCTCATTTGAACAGGTTGCCCCATTCAGACAGGGTTGAGATGCACACTCATCTGCATCTGCTTCACATTGCTCACCTTGAAAACCATTTGGGCACTCACATGCATATGAGTTGGCTCCATCCTTGCAGGTTGCTCCATTCTGACAAGGGTTGGATTCACATTCGTCTTTTGGATCACACACTATGCCATTGAAACCATCAGGGCATGAGCAGATGAATCCATTGATATCATCAGTGCACACACCACCATTTAGACATGGAGAAGAGGCACATTCATCCACATCTGTCTCACAGGTTAAGCCAGCATAGCCGTCAACACATGTACAACTATAGCCATTGACATCATCTACACATTCAGCTCCATTTAGACATGGGTTTGATGAACACTCATCCACATCTGTCTCGCAGGTAAACCCAGAATAACCATCTGTGCATGTGCAACTGTATCCATTGACCCCGTCTGCGCACTGAGCATAGTTTTGGCATGGGCTTGAGGCACACTCATCCAAATCTGTTTCACAAGTTGGACCACCATAGCCATCAGCGCAAGTACAACTGTATCCATTGACATTATTCATGCACTCAGCTCCATTTTGACACGGATTTGATGAACACTCATCCACATCTGTCTCACAGGTTGTCCCAGAATAACCATCTGCACATGTGCAACTGTATCCATTGACCCCATCTATGCACTGAGCTTCATTTTGACAAGGGCCTGAGGCACATTCATCCACATCTGTTCCACAAGTTGGACCACCATAGCCATCAGCGCAAGTGCAGCTGTATCCATTGACACCATCCAAACAGTCAGCTCCATTTTGACACGGGTTGGATGAACATTCATCCACTTCTTGGGCGCAAGTGCTTCCACCATATCCAACACTGCAACTGCATGTGAAACTGCCATTTTCTTGGTTGGAACAACTTCCTCCATTTTGACATGGGTTTGAATCACATCCAGCTGAAGCTGTTGTTTGCACTGCAGTTGAAGCGAGTTGAGAGGTAGTCACTTCTGCGATGGCTGATGATTGTGCAGGTACCATTGGGGTATTTGTTGTGCTGCTGGCTTCATCAGTACTTGAGCCTCCTTCAGTAACTGTTGCCAGTTGTGTTGTTGTTGAACTGCTCTCACTACCAAGGCCGATTTCACCACAAAGAATTACTTAGATGTACTGGTGGATGCGCACAAGTTAGATTTTAAAAAGTTTACATATAAAGAGAAGTGGGCTAAGTAATTCCTCCATGAAGAATATAGATTGCAACATGTTGGTAAAATCAGCCATTGTAGCAGTAGTTGGTACGTCAGTTACAGCAGGTGTATCCTGCAACATCACTCACTTCAATCATTCTTCAGACCACAATTCACAGCTATGTAAGTCACAACAATACTAACCTCTAATACTGTAGTAGTAGTAGTTGTTGTTGTCGTATCAGTCATAGTTATACTACTACTACTAGTAGTAGTAGTAGTGGTGGTGGTGATCTGCTTGCTTGTGGTTGAAGTGGTGACAGTAGTAGTAGTGCTTTGTTTTGTGGTAGAAGATTCAGCTTCATATGTTGTGGTAGTTGTACTTGTTGGTCCTGAACTACCAGTACTTTCAGCTGTACTTTCAATCATGGTAGTTGTTACTGTTGTGGTTGTTGTGCTTGGAACAGTTGTGCTTGTGGTAGTGGAGCTAATTGCTGTTGTAGTTGTTGTAGTAGTGACAGTTGTTGATGACGTGGATGATGTGAAAGGTGTAGTAGTAGTAGGGATGGTGGTAGTCATAGTTGTAGTAGCAGTTGTGATTGTTGTGGTTGTGGTGCTCGTTAAGAAACGTTTTCTGTAAGGATTGAGAGTAGCCTGTAGTGTACGCGGATGGGGGGTATTTTTGGAAATCGAGATAATATGCCTATCGGATTCCCCATCAAAAACTGCATATGTGGATGAATTTTGAAAAAAAATTTGTTCAGGCATCATCGAGATATTGATGGGTAAAGGCTGGAAGGTCGCATTTTGCCGTTTTTCAACGTTTTTAGCCATAATTCAGCAACCAGAGTGTGTAGCGGGCTACAATTTGGCATACACATACATCCCATAGGGACCCATGTCTGGACCAAATTTGAGCCCAATCCGCCACTTATATGGCGAGATATAGCTTCAGAAAGCTCAAATTTACGTTTTTTGGACCTGTTGCAAATTCAGTTATATGAATACCACGGCGCGAATATATGCCCTGCACGGGGTAAAATTTTGACAGGAGATAGAGGAGGCTTAGACCTACAAACTT
The DNA here is from genome assembly GCA_030247985.1 of Epsilonema sp. ZAB3_2. Taxonomy (NCBI): domain Eukaryota; kingdom Metazoa; phylum Nematoda; class Chromadorea; order Desmodorida; family Epsilonematidae; genus Epsilonema; species Epsilonema sp. ZAB3_2. The sequence goes on from JASAMW010006344.1 coordinate 10,631, forward strand.
TAGTACGACAGCAAAAATTCTCTATGTTTACAATTGGGACTACGGAGCTGTTGAAAGTTGAAAAATTCAGCAAAAATGTTCCCGCCTTTTTTATTATCCAAGATAAAAGAGCAATACCACTGAAATTTTTTCCTGGTAAGTAACCTATCTTATGTAGAATTTGATGTTGATTTCAAAAATAAAATCGGTTTTCCAAAAAAATTTAACCCTTACCCAAAAATTCTCAAAAATATACTATTTTTGCACAATTATATGCTAGGGGTTAAATTTTTTGGGGAAAACGATTTTATTTTTGAATCAACATCAAATTCTACATAAGATAGGTTACTTACCAGGAAAAAATTTCAGTGGTATTGCTCTTTTATCTTGGATAATAAAAAAGGCGGGAACATTTTTGCTGAATTTTTCAACTTTCAACAGCTCCGTAGTCCCAATTGTAAACATAGAGAATTTTTGCTGTCGTACTAAAGTTTGTAGGTCTAAGCCTCCTCTATCTCCTGTCAAAATTTTACCCCGTGCAGGGCATATATTCGCGCCGTGGTATTCATATAACTGAATTTGCAACAGGTCCACAAAACGTAAATTTGAGCTTTCTGAAGCTATATCTCGCCTGGCGGATTGGGCTCAAATTTGGTCCAGACATGGGTCCCTATGGGATGTATGTGTATGCCAAATTGTAGCCCGCTACACACTCTGGTTGCTGAATTATGGCTAAAAACGTTGAAAAACGGCAAAATGCGACCTTCCAGCCTTTACCCATCAATATCTCGATGATGCCTGAACAAATTTTTTTTTCAAAATTCATCCACATATGCAGTTTTTGATGGGGAATCCGATAGGCATATTATCTCGATTTCCAAAAATACCCCCCATCCACGTACTATGCAACCGGTACAGAAAACGTTTCTTAATGTAGTGGTTGTGGATGTGGAAGTTGTGGTGGTTGAAGTTGTACTTGCTACTGTTGAAGTGGTTGTGATGGTTGTGGATGTGGAAGTTGTGGTAGTTGAAGTTGTACTTGCTACTGTGGAACTTGATGTTGTTGTGGAGCATGTGGTGTTACATCCACAAGGACTGGGAACCATTTCACTAGTAGCTGTTAACAGTAGGTTAGATCTACGTTTTTGTCACATTCTGTGTTTGAAACTTTACAGATGGTTCTGTTCCAGGTTTACTTACATTGCAGCTATTCGGCTGTTTACTTACATTGGAAAAACTCGCACAAAGGTGTCCTTCCCAGTGCAGAACAATGCAGAGTATTCATGTAACCGGTGGAACCTGTCAGTCGAAAACAGTTTATGTTAGCAGTAACATTTCCAACATATCCAGACCCTGCTGCTGGAAACCACTCTACCGGCCTTTGCACAACAGAAACACCATCTTGATATAGCCAGTACCACTCTTCCGCAGTGAACCCTGATGTTGTCGCATTTCTGGTTAGTCCAATGTAGCATTCATCACAGAAACTGCGCAATTCTTCAAAGACCTCTGCATTGGGAATGACAGCAAGCCTTCCCAGAGTTCCATTTGGGGCATTGTTCCAGCAGTATTCAGCAACGTCCAACCAGTCTCCAGTAATGTTTTTGTAATGTTTGAAACAGGTGTTAGTGCAACTAAGCCAAGTTCCACCAATAATTTGCTGACAAATGCATTGTATATCATCTGAAGCAAAATGTAGAATATAAATAGGCCTACAACATATTCATAGCCATAGGTAATAACAAAGTCTTGCTAGAGACCATTGCAGCGACAACCTGAGCTGCAAGTAGTCGTAGCCACAGTTGTTGTACTAGCTGTAGTAGTAAGAGTTGTAGTGGTACTACTTGATGATTCAGTAGTAGACGTTGTTGTGCTAGTGGTAGTTGTTGCAGTAGTTGTGGTAGTAATAGTAGTAGTCGTAGTCGTTGTTGTTGTTGTTGTCGTGATTGTTGTTGTTGTTGTCACATCGCATCCATTAGGACTGGGAATTGTTT
>JASAMW010006346.1:0-15398 GCA_030247985.1 Epsilonema sp. ZAB3_2
TACAACTAAAGTCTGGCCAGTAGGACGTTGGCAGTTCCACTTTTGACTTTTGCGTTTCTCGCTTTGCGATTGCCATAACCTTTCCCACCGAACTCCATAGTTGTACAGGTAAATTTCAGGAGTACATACATGGCATATCGGTGTTCCGGTCGTCGGTGTGCGCAGCTGAGAAGACAGTAGCGGGACGGCGTGCAAGTCCAACTGCCAACTACTACTGGCCAGACTATACCAGCCCCCCCTGTCACCATTTTCGCGCAGCAGATTTACAAACCACATAGGGCGGTACCAGACACATAGTACGTACGGGCATAATCCTGCCTCTGAAGCACTTTCCGCAGTCCGCGCATCGATGCCACTTCTCTCCGGCGAACTCAAGCTGTGCCGTTTCAGGCCGCTGCTCGTGGGGCGCTGCTAATAGTCGGACTGCGGTGCAGCGTAGGGCCGCTCCCCGGTGTGCTGGCGGCGATAGTGTCGATCCATATTGCTGCGGCAGCTGAAGGCGCGTTCACACGCCGGACACTTGAACGGCCGCTCAGCAGTGAGAACCAGGCTGTGCTGTTTTTTAAGCCGGCCCAGCTCAACTGCTTTCCGACACGCCGCAGCTTTCCATGGCCGGAAGGTGGCGAGGAATCATCCGCTTTCCCAGTGCCACCGCCCGCTTCCGATGGGTGCACGCCGATCACATGGCGCACTTGAAATTCTTCACCTTGGAACCGCAGAGGTTGCAGGCGAATAGCACCTGATGACGTCCGTCTCCTCCTGCTTTTTCCTCATCACCGTCTCAAAAATCCTCCTCTTTCGACCTCTGGCACTCGTCTCTGGCGTACGGCCGCGTTCGCCTCTGGAACATGCCCCCTGGCGTCGGAATATCGGCACCTGATGGTGGGTTGCCGGCTCCATTTTGACGCGCACCACGGCGGTAGCCGCAGCCGCTCGTTGCGCCATCTTCCCTCCACCTCTTCTCCCATCCGAGTACTGGATGAGCTGCTGCCACATCCTTCTCCAGTGTTGGCTCTCGTTCTTCCCGTGTCAATCCTCCTTTCTTCTCCATCTCCATCAACTCTGCCACAGTTGCACCAACACTCCCACCATCTTCTCCACTCTTCTTTCTCTCACATGCATAGGCATTGGTCCAGGGAAAGCGGCAGAATCTCGTTTATATCCTTCAGCTGATGGGAATCTAGCAAATGTTCACGCAAAGCCGAATTCCGTGTCAGATGTTACCGTGACAGAGAGCAGCTGAATTACAGCTGATGCAAATGCAACGCTCGAATGCGCTTCGAAAATGTTTTCAGACATCAACGAAGGAATTCCGCCAGCTGAGTTGCAGAAACAGCACGAGAGCATCCTAACTTCATTCATGAGTGCTGCAAAACAAGCATCAAACGCATCATAAGCCCCTTAAGGCATACAATACCCCGCAATCCAATGGCCCATTCACATTGGGCAACAGAATCGTAGCGTCGCGGCTAGTGTAACCTTACACGGCGCATGTCTTCGATGGAGGCAACAATAGCCAATAGGGTAAGCCCCGGCCATGGGGGAAAACCCGGCCATTAAAGTTTCAGGGCCAAATATCTCAGCGAATCATGAAAATCAACGAGACAAATATTATATATTTCTTCTTTGGAATTTCTTCCTTCAAATGTACTTCTCCCTCCACTTGATGATAATCATCATATCGGCTGCGGTTGCGGTGCCTGGTACCCCACAATACCCTACAAGATAAGCCATCAAATCAAAAGGCACATGCACGCGGAGTCAATCACCCAATGTAGATCCAGCTGCATTTCAGCATGGAGCGGCATAAAATACCATAGCACTGAACAGTTTCAAGTCACGAATAAACAAGTTTATACTAGCAAGCAACTCTTTATCTGACTGGCAACTCTTTCTTTTTCACGTGCATATTCAAGTGATATTTCCAGCTGGTTCTGTAGGCAAAAGCCGCCTCACATTGGTCGCATTTGTACGGTTTCTCAGTCGAGTGTTTGCCTAGCATGTGTTCCTTCAGGTGAGCTTCAAGTCGAAATCTTTTCTCCGGTCCGCACTCGGGACATTCGTACGGCTTCTCACCCGTGTGTTTCCTCATGTGCAAGCGCAGTTGCTTAGACGCAGTGGCGCGATAGTCGCAGAGGGTGCAGTAAAGCCGTGTTCACATCGTTCGAACGCGGACCGCTAATATCATCATAAGCAGCATACTTATGGCGCGTTCACCAGACGTCCGTTCGTCAACCCGTATGTGTTCGTCGTCCGTCAACCGTCAACCGTCCGGGATAATGACGTGCGTTACGGACGTTTGGTGAACGCGGCATTATACGTAGCGGCGCTGTCCGCGCGCGGCGAATTTCCGACGAAGGAAGGGTAACTATAGAATTACTGGCTCAATATTTATTTAGAGCAGGAAATTTGAATCATCATACTCACCAGTTCACCCAAGTAGTAAATAAATGCTTCGCGAACGTACATAGGCGAAGAATGCTGCGCAGCCCAATAATCGGCGGTGGGCGTGGTCCAATGTGAACACGGCATGATGCGGCTTTTCGCCCGTGTGAGTGCGCGTATGCGCGTCGTAGGGGCCTTTCTGGGCCGAACGGTAGGGACAGTAGGCGCATTTGTAGGGTTTTTCGCCCGTATGCACGCGCATGTGCACGGCCAGATGCGACTTGCACGCGAACGCCTTGCGGCACAAACGACACGCGTGCGCTTTCTGTCGCAGGTGCACACTTGTCCGATGCTTTTTCAGACTGGCCGAAGTGGTGCAGCGATAGTCGCACATATCGCACGCATGTCTCTTCTCACCATGCACTCCGTACAGGTGACACGCCAGAGCTTTTTGACTCACAAAATTCTTGCCGCAGTCCTGGCATTTGAACCATTTCTCGCTTCGATGCGTCAGCATATGAACCTTCAGCTGTTGCCTGCCGTGCGCCCAAAAACTGCACTGACCAATGGTACATTCGAAGCGCTTGCCCTCCTTGTGCATATTCTCCATGTGTTGCTTCATATGGCGCTTGTACGCACCGCACAGTTTACAGACAAATTTCACATTGTGAAGATCCTTTGCCAACTTGCTTGACGACACAACATCATCAATTACCTGCGTCTTCTCATCTCTATCCGAAATTTTGGCTTTTCCAACAAGCGATGGTGACTCCATCTCCACCTTTATTCCAATGGCAGCAACTGTTTCTTCTCGTTTTTTCTTCGCTTTTCTCCCATCTAAGCACTGGATGAGCAGCTGCCACATCTTCTCCAGTGTCTCTCGTTCTTCCCGTGTCAATCCTTTCTTCTCCATCTCCATCAACTCCGCCACACTCACCAACACTCCCACCATTTTACCCATAGCTTCCTTCTTCATATGGAGAAGACTACTGTCCAGAGTTATGGCTCCATCAATGTTGACCTGGTGAAAATCGGCCATGTGAAAGCGTACTGCAGCATCCGAGTCGAATTTGCTCGAGCAAAGAACGCAGCTAAAAGCATCCCACTGAAGATGGCAAGTGACGATATGAGCCAAAAGTGCATCGTTAGCAACAGCAGTCACTGGGTCGCAAAAGCAGCACTCCATCTCTTTCTTATAGCGTCCTGAAAATGCACAGCTGCAAGGCACAATACTTAGCGAAAGATAGCATTTGCCAACAGGCACTCAGGTAAATCCAACTCTTGACAAACAAGAGCATGAATCGAGCAACTTTGTCAACTCAGTAACATCAATCAGCCACCTCGTTCGTTCACAACACAAAATTTACTTGGAAAAGCATGAACCTATGTTGGAATATGTTATATGTAATACGTATGTACATACTGTATGTATATACTCGGCAGTACGAATGTACACAGTACCAAAAATATATAATTCTGCTTATGGGAAGAACGGAGGACGTTGTGAAAAGAAACAAGAAGGCATTGGCCCGTAAAACCCTTTATTCGTAAAACCCAATAAATAGGGGAAAATATGGGATTTGAAAACCCCGTTATAAAGGGGCGAATACGGGCCAAGGCCTCCTCGTTTCTTTTCACTGTCATCCATTCTTCCCCTCAGCAGAATTATATATAGGGTAACATGGGGGAAAGTGGGCCACGGGGTAAAATGGGCCACCCAACTTCAACTTGCTATATCTCCATGATGAGCAGGAGAAACCCCAACAACCATGTTACCATTCTGATCCTTGAACTCTCCTCTTTCTTTTGAGGTACTAACTTCACTATTTGCTGAAACATCAACTTCACTGGTTGACGTTTTTCTGCGAGAGGTCGAAAATGGTCAAACTTTGGACAGTGCGTAAATACACCCTGTAGGTGATAATGGAACACCCGATATGTTGGAGGCAAGGGGGCATGGTACCCTACCTCCATTCCAAATTTCAACCAATTCGCCCCACTGGTACGGGAGATATAGCAAAAAACAATTTCAGTACTTAGCGGGGTAAAGTGGGCCACCCTTCCCCTGTGATGAAGGATGGGGAAAGTGGGCCACCTCTCCATAATGAAGCATGGCAAAGTAGTATCAAGTTGTTGTGGCCTATATTTTTCCAGATTTTTATATTTTTATATTTCCTAGCTGAATCTTTATCTATTTTAAAATCGAAAGTGGCCCACTTTCCCCCACCATACTAAAGAACTAGTGCATGAAAAGGCGTGGTCCCTAGCTCTATCATCTGTAGTATTTTTTGCCTAATTATTCAAGTAGCTGCATTTAGAAACCCTCTCTTTTGGTTGTTTTTTTCCTCTGCTTCCAGGTACAATGAAAAAAGTGACCAGATGGGCAAAAAATATGTACAAGTGCTCAGGTGGCCCACTTTCCCCCACCATACTAAACACATATTGTGGTAGTGGTAGCCATCTTTCCTGTTTTCGTCTGTGACCTATTTTTCCCTTGTTTTTGGGCAACCAATAAGCAGCTACGTTGGAAAACCTTCCCCTGTCTCTGTTCTTTCCCCTGCAACCAGCCTCAACTCGAAAACTGGTTAGGCAGGCTCAAAATTCGAAAAATGCTTGGGTGGCCCACTTTCCCCCACCTGGCCCACTTTCCCCCACCACCGAAAATTGCTAATAACTCTCGAAGTTTAGCAATTTGGTCATACTTGGCAACCTAAACCAGTTTTAAAAGAACTATCTTTTGGTATATTACTTGCCTTGTTTCAGGCTATGGTTCTGGAGATCTCGTTGGGTGGCCCACTTTCCCCCATGTTACCCTATATATTTTGACAGTACATGCATTATATGCTTGCTTCCATCCACTATGCATGTGGCCCAGGACAAAAGTACACACCCACAACATGGTCACTGATGCTTCTTCCTGTGCAGATTCCAGCTGGTGTAGTAAGCAAAGGCGGCGTCACAATCTGCGCACTTGTACGGCTTCTCTCCAGTGTGCATGCCTCGCATGTGAGATTTCAAGCCCCCATAGAGTCTAAAGCGTCGTTCAGGAACACACACCGAACAGACGTACGGCTTCTCCCCAGTGTGAAGGCGCATGTGCGGCGCCAGCCCGCTCGGGGCAGCGAAGCGTTGACCGCACACCATACACGCGTACGGTTTCTCTCCAGTGTGCGTGCGCATGTGTCGGTTCATCTGTGGCGCCGTCGCGCTCCGGTGGTCGCAATAGCGACACTTGTGCGGCTTCTCTCCAGTGTGCATTCGCATATGCACCTTCACGTTGCTTTTGTTCGAAAACATACGGCCGCACACGCGACATGCAAAGCTCTTTGTCTTTGACACGCCGCCTGGAGCGTGTTTTGCACTGTGGTGCTTCGCCATGATGGAAGTCCTTGAAGCACGATAGTCGCACTGGCTGCACTTCAACGTCTTCTCTGCGTGCACATGTCGTCTATGCGTGTAGAGGCTGTCACGGCTTGTAAAGCTCTTTTCGCACAGTTCGCAGCTATGCCTTCTCTCCGTGCCGTGCATTTTTTCCACATGATTCCGCATCGACACACTCCTACAAGGGGTTACGCGGCATCTTTCGATTTCCATATGGGCTACTGAGCAAAAAGGCGGGATACCTTCAAATTTTAAGGTAGATGCAATGTACGATGTCTTTCCAAATTGAAGGCGGGATGGGAGCGGGCAACGCACAAAACTTCAAAGGGAGGATAACTGGACAGAAAACCTATGTACAGGGTGTCCCATATACCCCGGGGCTTTACACGGTAATAAGTCTCGATCCAAAGCTCCGATTTCAACGCGGTTTTTTGCATTATGTAGCCACGGCTTCAGCTTAGACGCGATAAAATTTCGAGATTTTACTGCAATTGGAACCGGTTCACACCAAGCTACATTCTCTAGCCCCTTTTCTATGAACTTCTTCCCCGAATAAACAAAATTCGGCATATCTTTTGCTATAGCTTGCTATCAACCTCTGTCAATTTTGTTCTAAGTGCCTTTAGAGCAATCCACATTGCAAGAAAACTTGACGTGTGGACGCCAAGTTCAAAGTCTGGATGAGTAAATGCAAATTTAAGCTATATCAACTGAAAACCGCTATTATACTGAAGTAAAAACTGCGAAAAACGGGACCGTAACTTTGAAGGCCAATAAAACCATAACCAATTAACCCCCTTCCTAATCCGAAGTGCCCGCTTGTCCATGGACACCTGGCAGACGGGGTTTGCCCCGTCCGTGGATGGAAGAGGTTTGTTTTTCAAGAAAAAAAGTAATTCGCAGCAGAAAAGGTGGCTTCCATGGCAGGCACTAGGCAGCAGTGATTTTAGGCAAAATGGAGGGCAGTGTTTCTCGAATGAGCTAACGGCTGCAAATAAATGATAAATTTCGTCGTGTTGTATTTTTTGTTATTTTCAATATATTCTGAAGAGGAAGCGGAGAAAGCTCAAGGACTGGATTTCGATGCCGACAAGAGGAAACAGCCATTGGTGAAGCAGAGAAGATTTTCGAGCGTTTTAACCTGTAGGCCTTCCGTTCTTGCCTTGTTTCTTGATGTATGGCACCTTTTTCTTGAAAAACAAACCCTGTCCGCCGGGTGTCCATGGACAAGTGGGCACTTCGGAATAGGAAGGGGGTTAAGCTACACAGATGAAATTTGCAGGTGTCTAAGTTAAGCCTTGGCTACACAATAGACAAAACCGCATTGAAATCTGAGCTTTAACTCGAGAGTTATTCGCCTTGCTCCATAAAGAGCAGTTGTCATTTCGACCTCCCCGCCGATAATGTGAGCTGTAGTTATCACATACGTGTGATAACTACAGCTCAAAATTCGGCGTACTTTGCGCAAAAAATTGCTTCGGCGGCGTGCTTTGCGTATGTGTGATAACTACAGCTCAATTCGGTGGGGAGGTCGAAACGACAACACTGCTCTTATGGAGCAAGGCGAATTAGCGCGGATCCTCCCGGAGTACATTTTCGGACACTCCGTACACTCGTGCGCGGGTAGTGCTTGAACAACCCAAAACAGGCCATTGTTTCAAGGAAAGAGAAATCATGCCAAAAAAGGCCTCCTCTGATCGATCATCCCCTTTCTAGTGGCAATCAGATGGCGATGCAACCCCTATGAAGCAGCGATAATCACACTGGTCGCACGCGAACCGCTTCTCCTTCCGATGTACAGTACTCACGTGAAGAGTCAGCTGGCTGACCGCTTTAAAGGCGCTGCCGCACTGCTCGCACTGATACGGGCGTTCGTCAGTGTGCACCCGCATGTGAATGCGAAGTTGGTTGGCGTATGCGTGGGCCCTGCCGCACACATCGCACACGTGTTTCTTCTCTCCGTGCGTCACCATCATGTGCTGTTCCAGTTGCTTCACTTTCTGGCCACACGTTGGACACTCTTGCTTCTCCACGTGGGTTGTGTTCAAATGCCACTTTCTCGAACTCGTGTGGTGCTTAGGGATTCTTGCTCCGCACAGCCTGCACAGATATTGCACCACTTCCCGTCCGTCTTCCTAAAAAATCACAAATTCCTCGCATTTACAGTATCCGTCTACTGAGAGAATGCAGTTTTTTATACGTGCATACAGTACATACGTCCATGCATGCATTGGCGCACAAAATGCCTTATGCATTCTCTCACTTGCCGATTACCCACGAGAATTGAGCTATACATGTTTGTCATACTTTGGTCGGAAGTTCGCCCCTGTTATTTCAGTGCGCGTTCATTCTACACTCTGTAAAGTGTCACTTCTCTTTCACTCCCAGAGGTCCACAGAAGCGCCATCTTATGCACTGAGACAACACAGTAGTGTGTAGCGCGTGTGTAGCGGACTATCAGTGACCTTGTGGCCAAGATAGAGGGCCCAGACACGTTCTTAAAGGAATCCATGCACGCGTGTATTATTCGCTTCAAGCTATGTTCATTCGAAAGATCATCCTCCGGACTTTCTATTTCTGCTATATAGTTTGCCCCATTGAAATCGCCCCCGTGGCTGTGGGGCGAAACCCCCCCAAACTACTTTCTTGGTGCGACGTATTTTTAGCATTCTTTGAGTATATTTGTAAAAACGGACGACAACTAGGAAAGTTTCCGCTGCAACTTGGCTCTTGTACTCAAAGAATGCGAAAAATACGACGCACCAAAAAAGAAAGATGGGGGTTTCGCCCCACAACCTGCAGCCGTATGTTCGTCTCCCAATTTTTCAGTAAGTGACACTTCTGTAAGTGCGACTAAACCGGTGGAGCTAGTGAGACTAGCGTTTCTTATGTTCGTCCAAGTTTTTTGCAAAAGGGACACTAGAGTTAGGGTGACTTTGGCTAGGGAGGTATTTGCCTCCGTAACTGCCTATAAATTGCATGTTTCTGTGCCAAGTTTTGCTTATTCATGATACAAAACCAAGTAAAATGCTTTCCAAAGTATTTCAAAGCAAGAACTATTCCCTGAAAGATGGCCGATTTAGTTTCATGGTGTCCTCTGTGATTTTGTTGCTTTTTCGTTCGGCGCTGGCTGTTCTGGCTGAAAAGCCTGTCGCCAGTTTGAAACTAGGTTATCACAACAGCTTCAAATTGAAATTCAGCTCGATTTGGATACAAAAAGATACCTACAGCAGCACATGCTATAGAATGCGCGCTCTTTCTTCAAAGAAACAACAGCAAAAAATAAGTATGTGGATGAAATGTGGTGGTTAAATGATAATTAAAATGACCAAAGTACTTTGTCACTGCATTGGAAGAATAAACAGTATGGACAAAAATAAACTACGAGACGTGTGGGACTCGAACCCACACGTCTCACTTACATTTTTCCTTCAAAAAATACGCCAAGGGAGACTTCGAATCAACCAAGTAGCACTAAAATTAGTGTTACTTCGAAAAGGTGACGAACATAGAAAATTTAAGCCGCACTTCAGTCGCCCTAATTTTAGGGCAGCTTGTAAGTGACACTAGCCCTAGTGAGACTAAAGTTAGGGAGCGAGACGAACATACGGCTGCACTGGGGGCGATTTCATTGGGGCAAACTAGCAGAAATAGAAAGTCCAGACCAGAGGATGATCTTTCGAAAGAACATAGTTTGAATCGAATAATACACGCGTGCATGGATTCCTTTAAAGCATAAATACAAAACAGAACAGAACATACTTCCAGCATCGTCAGTTTCGTGAAGTGAACACTGGTTGCAGCTCCTCTGTGTTTCGCCTCTCGCTCTTTCCTCAATTCCAACTGCCTTCTATGCACCTCGTCTTTGTCCAAGTCAATGTGCGCCTCCGCTATGTGTCTTTGCAAGCCCAGCGGTTCCACGTACGCTTTGCACACAGCGCACATCAGCGTCCGCACTGGACCGCTGTCATAGGAACCCTCCTTTTTATGCGTTTTCCTCGATTTTGTTGCAGTTGCCGGTTCATCATCCTTCCTTTCTTCCTCTTCCTCGACTTCTACCGCTTCAGTTTTCACTCTCTCGTTCAAGGCATGGTTTACGTTGTTCGCATTCGAACTGCCTTCAGCAGCTAAACAGTCTCCTCGTTCCGCTTCTGCCTTCACTCTCACGTTGGTGATGTACTTGTTCAAGGCCTGGTTCACATTGTTCGCGTTCGAGCTGCCATCAGCAGCTGAAATGTCTTCTCGTTTCACCAGCACCAGATGTCGCTCTTTCTGCGCACCGCCAACCTTCTTCGATATGCCAGAGCTGAGTGAAGGTCGTGCAATTCTAGTTGCAACGTCCTGTTTTCCAGGTGGTTTTGCCACGCCAATGGCGGTTGCGGCGCTTCTGTTCCGCTGCTGTCTACCACTGCCACACTGCATCAGTAGCTGCCACATCTTCTCCAGGAAATCCAGCTGCACCTGTGTGAGCTGCGCTCTTTTCTCCATATCCATCAGATCTGCCACTGCCAAAAGCACGTCTAGCATCTTCTCCGCGCCTTCCTTTTTCGCGTGAATAAAGTGCTGAAACAATGCACTCAACAGTTTAGCCCTGACCCTGTTGATTTCACTGCAGTAAAACCGTAGCGACCATCTGTGATCGACTTTGGAATGAGATACGGTAGATGACCAATTACACCGACCATAGATGGTCGCACAATCCTGGCTGCATCCATACATAAGATCATACGTTAGTAAGGTCCACGTCATGCAGAGCAAGCAACCCAATCGCAACCTCATGTCGGGTTCACCATACATACCTCCGTATCCGTACATCCGACTTATGTAAGAGTAAGCGATGACATATGACCATGTACTCCTAGATACGTCGGACGTATGGTAAATAAAATACGGTATTGAATGCTGTAAATCCATAAATAAAAGCTGTCCATGAAAATCTTCGCCAAAACCACCGGTCTTGGTCGCTTACGGAACTAGTACTATACCTGTTCAAGAGGAAGTTGCGAAAGTGGCAACCAAATCTGATGATGCTTGTCCCTCATATGGTTGCGCATGACAGTTTCTTGCCCATCAAATGTGGAGGTGCAGTATGCACACGCATACGACAGGGATCGTAGATGATGAGCTGCTATGTGATTCTGTACCAAGGTTTCCTCGGTCAGCAAGCCACGTTGCGATACGCCCACACAGAAATAGCACTCCATCTTCTCCAATAATAATCACTGCAAATAGAATCAAAGTACCCATACATCATGCATACGAAACGAATACGAACAGACACCTCAAACTACTTGGGGCTATGCATGAAACATTTTTGTGCCTGTATGCCTATAAGATGCCTATAAGCCTGCTTTGGGGTGTATTATACTGGAATAACCCTGTTTTGACCTCATTTATGTCCTAGAACACGTGCTTTTGACTTAAAAAAAAGAAATATGCCGTTGCGCGCCCTCAGAAACAAAAAAGCAACAACAGGGAAAATCACCAAAACGCAGTCCGCACACAGTCCAGGGTGCGTACCTCGATACTCAAACTGAATTCAAGTATGTTTCAAGTATTTCAAGTATTCTACTGTTGGATCTTAGAGTACCGATTTTGCACTCATTTTACCCAAAAGTACAAGGTTTGAGGCAGGTCTGGGAGGGGCAACAGCCAGTATTGGTCTATGAACAATTGCATGAATGTATATACCAACCAAGTGGCAGCAGCAGGGCAGACAGCGCGGCGGCGGCGGCGTCACGCGTTCTGGCCCGTTCGTGCGTTTGCTTATGCTTCTTCAAGCTGCTGTCATAGGAGAATGCCGCCGGGCATTCGCTGCACTTGTATGTAGGGCGTTTCTTTGGTACGAGTACCTCTGGTATGCTCGATCAAGCTGCGACGCAACCGGTACCTTCGCTCCGGCACGCACAGAGTCCAAAATGAGCCAAAAGTGCATCGCTCGCAACAGCAGTCACTGGGTCGCAAAAGCAGCACTCCATCTGTTTCTTATAGCGTCCTGAAAATGCACAGCTGCAAGACATAAATTACTTAGCGTAAGATAGCATTTGCCAACAGGCACTCAGGAAGATCCAACACGCTTGACAACCATAAGCGCATGGATCGAGCAACTTTGACAACTCATATAACATCAATCAGCCACCTCGTTCGTTAATACCACAAATTTACTTGGAGAAGCATGAACGTATGTTGTATTACGCATGTATATTTCTGTACATACAGGACTCAGCAAAAATATACTACTTACACAGTAGGCCTACCAGAAATATATAATTCTGCTTAGGGGAAGAGGGGAAAATAAAATAGAGGATTTGAAAACCCCGCTATAAAGGGGCGAATACGGGCCAATGCCTCCTCGTTTCTTTTCACTACGTCATCCATTCTTCCCCTAAATAGAATTTTATCATATTCTTGACAGTACATGCATTATATACTTGCTTCCATCCACTATGCATGTGGCCTAGGACAAAAGTACACACCCACAACATGGTCACTGATGCTTCTTCCTGTGCAGATTCCAGCTGGTGTAGTAGGGAAAGGCGGCGTCACAATCTGCGCACTTGTACGGCTTCTCTCCAGTGTGCATACCTCGCATGTGAGCTTTCAAGTTCCCATTGAGTCTAAAGCGTCGTTCAGGAACGCACACCGAACAGACGTACGGCTTCTCCCCAGTGTGAAGGCGCATGTGCGTCCCCAGAAGGCCCGCGGTAGCGTAACGCTGACCGCACACCGTACACGCGTACGGTTTCTCCCCAGTGTGCGTGCGAATGTGTCGGTTCATCTGCGGCGCCGTCGCGCTCCGGTGGTCGCAATAGCGACATTTGTGCGGCTTCTCTCCAGTGTGCGTAAGCATATGCGACTTAACGCCCCCTTTCGTCGCAAACATGCGGCCGCACACGCGACATGCAAAGCTCTTTGGCACGCCGCCAGGGTCGTGTTTTGCCCTGTGGTGTTTCGCCATGATGGAAGCCCTGGAAGCACGATAGTCGCACTGGCTGCACTTCAACGTCTTCTCTGCGTGCACATGTCGTCTATGCGTGTAGAGGCTGTCACGGCTTCTAAAGCTCTTTTCGCACAGTTCGCAGCTATGACTTCTCTCCGTGCCGTCAAGAGTAGTCTTGGAGGCGTGCACTGATTCCACATGCTTCCGCATCGTAGAATTCTTACAAGGGGTTACGCGGCATCTTTCGATTTCCAGATACTGAACAAAAAGGCGGAATAAAGTATGTACCTTCAAATTTTGAGGTAGATACGATGTCTTTCCAACTTGGAAAGTGGGATGGGAGCGGGCACTGTATATAACATCAAAGGGAGGATGACTGGACGAAACAACCTGTGTACATACTGTACGTACGTAGCGCTTGAACAACCCAAAGCAGGCCATTGGTCCAAGACTTCACGGAAAGACAAATGCCAAAAAGGCCTCCCCTTCTATACAACGGCAATCGAGATGGCCGCGCAACCCCACTGAAGGAGCGATAATCACACTGGTCGCACGCGAACCGCTTCTCCTTCCGATGCACAGCCCCCACGTGAGTAGTCAGCTCCTTGGACGTTTTAAAGGGGGGATCTTGCGGGATAGTTTGTATGGGGAGGCAAATTTCAAATTTCTAACATTTGAAAGCACCTACCTATGTAAAATCGCATCCTCTTTTGATCTAACCCCATGTTCTGGAGTCGATTTTGCCTCTGTGAAGCGGCGCCCCAATTAGAAATCTCGAAATAGGCCCCAAAGTGTTGCGCAAACCCCGTCCTTACTGGGGCGCAGCTTCACAGAGGCGAAATTTACTCCAGCATGTAAGGTTAGATCGAAAAAGGATGAAATTTTACGTCAGATAGGCCCTTCAAAAGAGAAAAATATGAAATTTGCCCTCCCGTACTAAATTCCCGCCAGATCCCCCCTTTAAAGGCTCTGTCGCACTGCTCGCACTGATACGGACGTTCGTCGGTGTGCACCCGCATGTGAATGCGAAGTTGGTTGGCGTATGCGTGGGCCTTGCCGCACACATCGCACACGTTTTTCTTCTCTCCGTGCGCCAACTTCATGTGCAGTTCCAGTTGCTTCAGTCTCAGGCCACACGTTGGACACTCTTGCTTCTCCACGTGGGTTATCTTCAAATGAAACTTTCTGAAACTCGCGTGGTGCTTACGGATTCTTGCTCCGCACAGCCTGCACAGATATTGCACCACTTCCCGTCCGTCTTCCTGAAAAATCACAAATTCCTTCATGCATTCTCTCACTTGTCGACTATGTATCCACGAGAATTGAGCTAAGTACATATCTGTCATACTGTGTGGTCGAAAGGTCGCCCCTGTTTTTTCAGTGCGCCTCCATTCTACGGTCTGCAAGGCGTCGCCCCTCTTTCACTCCCAGAGGATTGAAAAACGTCGACGAAGCGCCGTCTTTGAGACAACAGTAGTGCGCCACACACGTGGTGAGTAAACTCATGGGGAATCCCCATACGTATGTGGATGAAGCATAGGAAGGCCGGTGAATTCACCGCGAGTTTGAAACTCACCACGCGTGAGCACGTGAGAAAAATTTCGAGCGTGGGGACAAGGTGAGAATGCTCAACGCGAAAAATTTAAAACCCGAAGTTCAAACTCAACGTGAATTCACCGCGTGCGCATGTAGCGCATGGCACTGTTGATGACCTTGTGGCCAACACAGAGGGCCCAGACACGTACATGAAGCAAAAAAAGTGTGACGTTCCGTATGGCGATAGCCGGGCCCCGAAAAGGGGGGGGGGGAGAGAAATAGGACCGAACGGGAATCGAACCCGCTACCCTCGGACACAGCTGTGGACTTAGTAGGCACCCCACCAGGGACCGGTCCAGCGACATTTGGCTAAACTCGCCTTACATACCTAGAACTACAGGGTGATTTATTTCTCCTAAACGATTTTGATCGCCAATTTCAACAGGTTACCATGCACCGACTTCGATCAAATTTTGCCCAATATTCCCGAGTGTTTACCATTTACTTGGTAAAAATTTCGAGTTGAAATGCTGTATTGGTAATGAGAATTATTCATTCCTTTCAAAATTGCAATTTCGAGCTTTTTCACCATACTTTTTACTGCTAAAAATGAGTGAAAAAAGACTTTTTTGGAGCACAACGGCTCTTTTCTAAGAGCAACATAGTTTCAGCAAGATGGAACCTAAGCCCGATACGGTCAAAAACCAATGACATTGCTTGGAGATTGCCTCATTTCTCATCAGTGCTGCCCGCGCCTCATCACAGTGCTGCATCCTCAGCTGATGAGCCATAATCACTGATTTGATGACTCTCGAATTCTTTCTGAGGTGCAGAGAAAGAAAACGGTCTACAAAGACAATCCAAAGTCGTTTGCCATTCGAAAAATACAGCAGCATTGCCATTTGCCACGTTTACCAAAAATTTCGGATGGAAGAATTGTCGCAGTAGTCAAAAATAATGGTAAAAATGTTGAAAATTGTGATCTCATTTTCTCTGCTGTATTTCTCACTACCGGTGCAGTATTTTAACTCGAAATTTTTACCAAGTAAATGGTAAACGCTCGGGAATATGTGGGCAAAATTTGAGCGAAATCGGCGCAGGGTAACCTGTTGAAATTGGCAATCAAAATCGTTCAGGAGAAATAAATCACCCTGTA
>JASAMW010006349.1:0-68487 GCA_030247985.1 Epsilonema sp. ZAB3_2
GGCTATGCATAGGGCAATTTTTATGTTTTTGAGGGGTGCGCAGAGGCATATTTTTTAGGTCAAAAGCACGTGTTTTAGGGCATAATTGAGGTCAAAACAGGGTTATTCTAAAGTAATACCAGAGTTCTTGGGACCCACGTATTATTTATCTCGAGAACTACGCGACGTAGAGCAAAGCGGTCAAAACTCCACGGATAACTTTAGCTCGCCTCTCCAATAAAAAAAACCGCTTGATTCTATCTGCTCTCAGTGTCGAGATCTCGCCGATTTCCTTCAGCACTGAAATCGTGTCACCATTTGGCAGACGCTAAACCACGCAAACAACGACACCCCACGATCCTGTACGCCCGATGCCCATTTTTATTGTTTTCATCATGTATGCATCTTTCTACCACTTTTCATTTTTCGGGCCTTTGCGAGGTTTAGAATTGCCCAATGGTCCACGCCCAATTTGCCGATTTTAGTACTGAAGGAAATCGGCGAGATCTCGACACTGAGAGCAGATAGAATCAAACGGTTTTTTTTATTGGAGAAGCGAGCTAAAGTTATCCGTGGAATTTTGACCGCTTTGCTCTACGTCGCGTAGTTCTCGAGATAAATAATACGTGGGTCCCAAGAACTCTGGTTTTACTTTAGTACAATACACCCCCAATCAGGCTTATAGGCAACTTAGCTTGGTGTGGGAGTGGCTATACGTAGCTTATGACCAGCTTATATAGGTAGGTTCAGGTACCCTACAGTACATATGGGGCTATGCATAGGGGGGGGGGGGGCTATGCATAGGGCATTTTTTATGTTTTGCCAATGTGGGGCTATGCATGGGGGCTATGCATAGGGGGGCTATGCACAGGTAAATACGGTATCAGTCGAATTCATATTTAGGCTTAGGCTTAGGCTTAGCACTACGTATGCACAAAAGATAGTACAGCCCTACGTATGCACTGAACAGCAGCTCGAAGGCCAGCTTATATAGGTAGGTTCAGGTACTGTACAGTACATATGGGGCTATGCATAGGGAGGGGGCTATGCATGCATAGGGCATTTTTTATGTTTAACCAATATGGGGCTATGCATGGGGGGGCTATGCACAGGTAAATACGGTATTCGTGTATTACAATCGAGTCAAAATGCGGCAGGGTTCAATCGTTTCTTAGCGTGTAGTGTTTCATTCTTGTTAGCTTATATTATTCTTGCTTACATGAAGGCATTTCCCTTCGGACACATCACAACGCGTATTTTGAGGACAGCAGTGGATATGATCCGTGCAGCAGACGGCATGAGGCAGCGGACAGCAACCGTACTGGCCGCTTGGCAGGATACAGCAGGTTGTACGATCAGGACACTGGGACTTGCCACCCGGGCACACAACAGCGCCACTGCCCAAACTCACCATCTAAAGTGTGACCAGAAATGTTGTACTCCATTGAAATTTTTTCTCGAGAAATACGCGACGTAGAGCACTGCGGTCAAAAATTCCACGGCTAACTTTTGTTCGCATTGTCAATATAAAAACCGCTTGCGTCTATGTATCTGCTCTCAGTGGCGAGATATCGCCGATTTCCTTATGTACTGAAATCGCGTCAACATTTGGCAGACGCTAAACCACGCAAACCACGACACCCCACGACCCTGTTCGCCCGATGCCCATTTTAATTGTTTTCATCACGTATGCATATTTCTACCACTTTTGATTTTTCGGGCGTTTGCGAGGTTTAGAATTGCCCAATGGTCCACGCCCAATTTGGCGATTTTAGTACTGAAGGAATTTGGCGATATCTCGCCACTGAGAGCAGATAGACGCAAGCGGTCTTTTTATTGGCAATGCGAGCAAAAGTTAGCCGTGAAATTTTTGACCGCAGTGCTCTACTGTAAAAGTCGGTGTATAGCCCTGCAGGGCAATACAAACAAGATCAGCCAATTTGGGCGGGCTATACACGGAATCGGGCAATACAAAAGCTCGGGCTAGGGACTTTTTATCGCCTGCTCATTTTTGCTTCAATTTTTACCCTAAAATGTTATCATGGTTTGAATAGTCCCGCTTTTAGTTACTGATCAACTGATCGTTCCCAAAGCTGCCTTGCGAGGCAGTAATCGGTATTTTCACTTGCTGTGCTCACATGCCGAACCGATCCCAAATTCCATCAGCAATGATAAAACTGCTAATAAATGTTGCGTGCCATTGTCAACCTACTATTTTCAGCTTCACGGGACACACAATTCGTGGTTTCTTGGTCGAAATGGGGCAAATAAGGCTTTGTGAGCGTAATTCTTTGCATTGCCCGATATCGGGCAATATACGAGCCTAAAGTGCAATATAAGCCAAATTGGGCGGGCTATACACGGGATCGGGCAATACACGGTATCGGGCTATACACCGACCTTTACAGTACGTCGCGTTTTTCTCGAGAAAAAATTTCAATGGAGTACAACATTTCTGGTCACACTTTAAAGAGCGAGTAATAATTTCAGATTCTATGCTACTGTATTGATCGTTCAACAAATGCAAATTTGTACCTGAGCAGCAGTCTTACCGAAACAGCGAGCAACACAGCGGTAAAAGCCACAACGTACATTTTTGATGACCAAACCGTACGTACACTATATCTTCTTGCACAAACTAATCTTGGCTTGGACAAATGATCGAAGCGAAGTGGAAGTATAAGTAGACTGTATAATGGAAGTGTCGCCTCAAATCACAAGCACTAAGTCAATACACATGCAGACGTTTAGCCACAGGATGCCAGTGCAAGCTAGCACCCAAAAATGGCGATACGGTACGGTACCGCTATCAGATTAGCGTGTAAACAACAAAAAGTTGAAAACAACGTGTTATTCACCATGCTTCCCACTGTTTAGGCGCTTACACATTTTTGTTGTCGACGGTTGGTTTACTTTACACAATCTCGGTAATGATCTAACGAGATCAGCCAGCTTGTTCGAATTTATGAAATGATTGGTACGCAATACGCATCACCAATGTCAATAATCAATCAACACACCAAGTGCTTTTTCCATTTTCGATCACAATCAAAGATGCAGCAGAGAATGCATCACCAACCAAACTGTCAATGACAAAGTAAGAACAGATTCAGATTACATAGGCCTACAAATCACATTCGAAGCTTATTTTCCATCACAGTTTCCCTTACTTATGTCAGGTAAGAGCAAAACTTTACCGTATTTACCGGTGCATGGCCCACCGAAAGCATACCCAATCGATATGGATAGAAAACTTTGTCCAATCCTATATACACATATTCATAGCATAGCCCCTCCCTAATAGTATATCACGACTCAAACATCAGAAACAAAATGCTGGTGAGAAGCTAACAGCTGTTACCCCTACCAAAAATACTTCACATGAAAGCGATCAGTATACGTATGTAACTGTACACTCCGGCATACATAGAGCCTCATACGTACCTCTCGCACCGGTAGATACGGTAAAACCCAACGATACAATAACCAACCCAGTTAACTCCTTTATAGTAGGTACTGTATGTTATGTACTGTATGTACGTACAGTATGTAGCATTAGAACTCCGTTCCACGAGGTTGGCAATGCTTTCGAAGTTTGTTCGCCTTCAACCCAAGACGCACGGCATGCGAGGATTTCACCTTCTTCATAAACTTCATATCCTTTGCAATACGAACTGCCACTGGCCCTGCAAAGGTAAACAAAACAATGCACAGCACAACCTCTCCCTACCCTTTCTTATCTGTCTGTCCAATCTAGCACAGCGAGTTTTTGTGAGGGTCGTTATTCACATCGGAAGGAAAATGCGCTCAGCGACGCTCGGCGTATTCACGGCTGCGCACGCCTTTACGTGTATCGAGTAAGAGTCACGAACACGCCAAGCGTACGCCCAGCGCATGTCTCCGATGTGAACGGGCCATGTAATGTAGAGTAGAAGACTCTTGCATCCTTCACCATAATAGCATAGAAACGCTGCCATACCAGATGTTCCAGTCCATCCCAACGCCTTGTAATGGTCCAATAAAGGGCCGCTGATGCCCTTTCGCTTGCTCTTCCCTCCTCCCGCTTCCTTGTCAGTACTGCGAATATTTTGTCGATAATATCGCTTCAAGGCACGGTGACCAATGGTGGATCCTACATACATAGTACGTACGAACGGTACGGTACACAAATTCGATTTGTAGTCGAATGAGTGAGTACGTTTATTTCTTACGTACGTACACAAGTGACGTAGGCCTGAACATAGAAACATGCACACTGAGACGGTGCCGTCAACCATTTCACAGCAGAACTGACTCACCTGAAGGCAGGACCAATTCCCAGTCCCTCTCCTCCAGTACTTGACTGTAGGCTTCCATTTCTGAGCTGACAGCGCCTTCCTCTTCTGCGTCAGGATAACTCGAACTGAAAACAGAGTCCACTTGGATACATTGACGTAAAGGAGCACATAAAGAAATTGACCAAAGTACAGCATTGGGATATATCGGACAGGGGATACAGTTGGACACCCAAGCTTTTCTCAAGCTATCCGAGTCATCCTACACCACCACTACAAGTTACAACTGGGCCGGCAATTGCGCTTGCGTTTTCTCCACTTGGCTCGG
Source organism: Epsilonema sp. ZAB3_2 (assembly GCA_030247985.1). Lineage (NCBI taxonomy): Eukaryota > Metazoa > Nematoda > Chromadorea > Desmodorida > Epsilonematidae > Epsilonema > Epsilonema sp. ZAB3_2. Next base: position 4,582 of record JASAMW010006349.1, read on the forward strand.
TTGGTCAGGAGCTTTAAAAATAAATAGAAGAGGCGAAGAAAAAAAGCTTGCTAGCCCCTTTCCCCACTGTCCCACTTTCCCCCATGCTACCCCACTACCGTATAATATGCGTGACGTACGAGTAGTCGTAGTAGTCCACGAATTCTAGCATGCTACTGGAGTGATCGTGTTGAATCTTGCAGTGCGCCTTGTCTCGCATATGCTTCTGCACGGCATCCAAGGAATAGAAGGAGCGGTTGTCGCCGCAATACAGACACACAAAGCCAACACCCACTTTCTGACCTGAACAAATATGTCATACTACAGGGTGTATCAGAATAAACTCACCGGGTGTTTGTGCTTATATCTCGATCTCCCCACCGGAGTGTCACATTCAAATGCGGCTTTTTTCGTTGAATAGCCAAGGCTTCAACGTTGATGCAGCCAAAATTTCAGCTTTCTAGGCCAACAGGAAGCGGCTCAAACAGCTCGATTTGCAAAGCGTCAATTTTCACACATTTTTGCAGGCGGCCAGGTACAGATCGGCTCCAGGTTTTTCTCTTCCCAGTTTACCTAACCCAGTTCTCTCCTCAGTTTTCCTCTCCCCAGTTTTTATCTGGAGCACAAGTTTTGGTGGAGTTTTTCCACCTCCGTGCCACTTCTCTTGCAGATTCAAACTTGACAAACAGTGTTACAGCCAAAATTCGGTCATCCAAGCATTTCCTTGGGACGCTGAAGCCATGGTGATCAAGCTGACGTCTAACTTCGACAAGGCTGCTCAAGAATGCATAAAAGTTAGCGTGGAATGGTGAATGACTTGAAAGAGCGAGAAAAAAAGCGAAAATGCAAATCCGTTGCTCCGCCCCAGTGCCCTGCCTCCGTTTAGCGCCAAAAAGGTGCCGCAACTTTGACCACTTATAGCGCCATGACAAGACAACCGAGGACGCTAAAATTTTGGCTTCACCAACGATGAAGCCTTGGCTATTCAACGCAAAAAACCGCATCTGAATATGACACTTCGCTGTGGAGATATCAGCACAAACACCCGGTGAGTTTATTCTGATACACCCTGTATATACGTACACGTACGCAAGTTTAATGCATCTTGGTTTTTACCGGCCAATGCCCATGGGGCTAGGAAATAGGGAGAGCTTTTACAGTATATGGGGCAATGCATCAGGGGTATGCGTATTACCATCAAAACTTCAAAATGCAGTTACACAGCCACACTTTGTAGACAGTTTGAAAAAAACCGGGCGCTGTCTATGCTTTCGCATACTTTGTGTTGCGGTCCAGCATGGACCAGGTAAGGTATTGCTTTTGGCGCTAAGCCAAGAACAAAAATCTCAGGTTGTTTCAGATTTCCTTTCAAACCTTCACCTCATTTGCTAGAACCGGTGAAAGGATAGGCCTTCTCATCTTTTTCCTTCTCCTGCGCTCACTTTTCTTCTTTTGTTTCTTCTTTTTCGACCACGGTTCACCTTTTTCTTATTGGCTTAGCGCCAAAAGCAATACCTTACCTTTCGTGGCGGTCCATGCTGGACCGCCACACAAAGTATGCGAAAGCATAGACAGCGCCCGGTTTTTTTCAAACTGTCTTCAAAGTGTGGCTGTGTAACTGCATTTTGAAGTTTTGAGGGTTAGTATGCACTATGCATTGAGGAAGAGGCTATGTACCACAAATACGGTACGTAATGTCAACACACCATACCTACATAAGTAGACCTAGGTAACGTACCGAGATAAATCAAAAGTCCTTCGACATCGGTGCAGTATTGAGCGTCCGGTAGGAAGAAGCCGTGTTTTACGGACATATGGCGCAAGTTCTCTTCCATGCTGGCAGCCACATCCGAACAGAAAAGACATTCCTCTAAGCCCAAGCCCTCCTCAACATCAGACGACGACTCATCCTCCTCCTCCTCCTCCACCTCTACTATTTCCACAGCTTCAAGCGAGTCCACGCTTTCCTAAAAGCAATTCAAATATTCAGCATACGAACTGCAGTTTCTTCATACGTAGAGTGTATGGTACTGCGGGCTATCACTATTGATCCCCACTCAGCAGGGGCGAATCAGACAACCATAAGACAGGAGACAGACAGGCCAGCGATTTTAATGTCGATCGATATCGCTCCGACTGCGATGAGATAGGAGAACTATCTAATATCCAAGAGATAATATGATGTACATATAGCTTTGCTCCTGCCCAACTGGAGATTGAATGGAGTGCCCCGAAATTAATTACATAACAGCAGCGAAAATGGTGCCAATAAAAATATGTTTGCTCTTTCTTCATAAAGCAGTGCTCTGCTCATCATACCAAGAATCTAGAGATTTTCATATAGCTTTCATCTCCCAGCCTTATGAAAGTCTATACATTCTTGATCATACCAGTGGGGATTGTCGCTGTTTGGCTGCTGCAGTTGTCGTTGCCTTTTCTCTTTCCTCTGCTTCCCTGTGCTTTTTCGATCGACAGTGAGTGTCGTAAGTGAGCAAACTGCGAAATGTCTTGCTGCAAACGGCACAGCGTTTCTCGCCACCCTCGCCTGCTTCTGCGCTGGCCTGAAAATACACGAAAAACTAGCTCGGCATGTCAGGAAATCGAACCCTGCAAGACTTCTGGCCTGCCAGGCGAGCGCCCTAACCAATGAACTACACACTCACAGAATGACCTGTCTGTCACACAACTTCCCCTTTGATCGAGGAGTCGGAACTCGAACCTGGGACCTCTGCGTGTCTGAAGACAGACACACGCCTTATCCACAACTGGACCACGAGAGCCTACAGCGAGGGTATGTTGTACAGAGTGTCTCAAAATAAACCGTCCACCTTTCTGTGCATGTAACTCTGGAACCAAATCTTACATTTTCATGCGGTTTCTTTTATTTGTAGCCAAGGCTTCAACGCAGGTGTGTACAAAATTTCAACTATTTCCTCCACATACTTCGGAAATTGCGACGGTTTGAATCTCGAAGCTCAAAATCGACGTTTTTCTTCAGTATGGAGAAAAATCTCGGTCTTATTCCTTCAAGGTACCCAGTTCAATGCGTTTGCTACCCTGGCACTGGGGCTAATGCATGAGATACGCATTTTCTAGCATTTTGGAACATATTTTTTCATTACGAGGCTAATTTTGTTTGGACCATGCACAGAAGACCCCCTAATCGGCACTATCAGTTCGAAAAACCCTCGTTTTTGACCGCCGGGGAAAGAACGTATTTGAGCAGCTTCCACTTGGCCTATGAAGCTCAAATTTTGTACACATCTGAGTTGAAGCCTTTGCTACAAAATACAAAAAACCGCATGAAAATTTAAGGTGTGGTTCCGGAGTTACGTGCACTGGAAGGTGGACGGTTTATTATGAGACACCCTGTATATACTGAAGTTGTTTCGCGTCAGACAGCTCTCAGTTGATTGGGCTTTTTTTTAGGCTCACTTTTTCCCTGTAGGTGAGCACTTTGGTTTGGAAGATTTCCGCAGTGACGGGTGGCATTTCCGCCACTTTTCTCTTCAGATTGTACCGGTGCCAGTCGGTCTTGTAGTGCTCCCGATGCAGCTCAGCTCTGGCGAATATCACGCGACACGTGAGGCATGTGAGGCTAGCTTCTTCCCCAGCCGACATCATCACATACAGCAATGCACTGGCGATTGCTAAAGAAAATATCACCTGACCACATAGTGTATGTACATACATTACTTTGTTTTACACTAACCATTCATTAGCGACCATGAAGTAGCCCGGCAGGTGTGCATATTCAACTTGCAGACACGACTCAAGCAAAAGAAGAAAAGCGGAAAAACATACAATATATTTTACTCTGTTCTGTATTCCTTTTCTGTTGGCACTGCACATACAGTGAGCGGTAGTTAGTTACTATAGGTAGAGCTACGTACTACTACCATCTCTGCAAACCTGTACAGTACAGTACATGCACACAAAGGTAAAGCTAGGCGAGTGCAGCAGGTTTCGGCTTCGTCTCCTCTACTATCCTTTGCTCTTTGTCTCCCTCCTCCAACATCTTCGCCTTCTTCTCCCTTTCCTTTTGCGGAAGGAGAAAGGGGTGGCATTCGATTTTCTTATCCGTCAATCTCTTGGCGGTCACAGCGATTCGTTTCTCGCTTTCCTCCGTCCATGAAAATCCCGACGGAGAGCCGACGAGCAAATGACGCAGTTTTCCAGCGCTCAACAGCTCCAACTCTTCCAGCTGCTCCAGTGGCATTTCGGGTGGATCAGGCCGTATCACGTTCATAAATAAAGGGGGATCTAGCGGGAAATCTGAACGAGAATGGCAAGCTTTATATTTCGTCCATTTGACAGCACCTGCCTTCGAAAAATTTTCTAATCTTTCATTTTTTAAAATCCCATGTTCAGGAGCCGATCGCTCTACTGTGATGCAAAGCGCTCCGACGACAACAGCATTGTGACACGACACAAGGCTCTGCATCGCAGAAGCAAAATCGTCGCCCGAACGCGGGGTTTAAGAATGAAAGAGGAGTACAATTTCACGACATACACAGGCGCTTTCAGAGATAGAAATTTGAAACGTGCCTTCCTCAAACAAATCTTTTGCTAGATCCCCCTTTAAAGGTTCGTCGTTCGCTTCGTCCACAACCGATCGTTCTTTCAGTCGTTTTCCGCCCAGAAAAAAACTGGCGCCAACGTCGTCCACGGCGTGAATATTGCCGAAAGCGTCTTCGCATACTCGCGGATGGGACAAGAGGCGCTTTTCCGCTTCCAGCGACGCCAAGCCCAGTTCGTAGTCCAAACCCACCACTTGCAGGCCGGGAATTGCATCTTCCAACATTACTGCCACTTTGCAGACATCGCGCAGCTCCGACAGACGGTCCAGACGCAAATACTTCAGCTTCCTGCAGCAAAGAAGGAATTTATAATAGAAGTGTTGGGTAATTCGGTCGGGCCATAAATAAGTATCTTTACTCAGGAGGGGAGGGAGACGGGGAACGGGATACCCAGCAAAGGCACAACCACCAGACAGTAGAGCGGATCATTTTGATTCACGATCACTCAGCTGGAAGTAGGTTGAGGCGGCCCGAATTACCCCGCACTATCATACGTGATGTACACATGTACTTGAGGCAGGTGAGGCCGGAAAGGCCTTTGGCAGTGATACGCGTGCAGTTGGTGAGATCCAGATACTCCAAAGTCTGCTCGAATAGGTACATGCGACTGAGGAACCAATCGTTCACGAATGGACAGTCGGCCAAACGCAGAAGGCGCAACTTTCGTAAGCCAGCTGCAAATACCGTACATTGGAGCAATGAGTACAAAATTAACATTCGTTTGGCTATCGAATACACACTTGCCATACGTGTACCTTGATTGATGAGAATGAAATGCTTACTCATATTCTCCAGTCCTTCGTAAAGTAGCGGCGTTCCGGAAGCGTCAATCGCGTCCACGTACAAGTCTAAAGAACACACTTGAATCCTCGTTTATCGCCATCCTCTCGCCTTTGTAACAAAGCATAGAATTAGGTACATACCATACCGGGGACGCGATTTCCGGGTATATTGTATCTGCCGTACGAGTCCGCCTTATGCCAGCTGTCATGGCCGAAGAACTTCACGGATCCACCCCTGAACAGAATGAAATGAGCAGCCGCCAGATCAGCACCCAGGTACAGAAGTCGCTGCGGTAGAAAGCTGAAAAGCAACCAATCACACCTTGCAATGAATGTGACAGTGCTGGGTAATTTGGGCCGGCCGGGGGTAATTCGGCCCACTTTTACCTTTACTCAATTAGGACGAACGAGGGGGAAGCCTTGTACACACAACCACCAGACCAGACAGCAGAGCGCGCACAAGACTGCTATTATTCAAATCATGATCTCCAGTTTTCTCCCTTGCCAACTGGAAGAAGGTTGAGCGTTGGGGTTGCCCGAATTACCCTCGGCCTAAATTACCCCGCACCATCATCCATACGCCGTTAAAATGACACAATGTATGCATGCAAGCTACTTCCATGCTTCAACTGTGGTGTACTGTATAATCATATGGCGGACTGAATGTGTGTTATTCATACGTACTCATACGTATTGTACGTACGTACACTACATATGTATGTATGTGCCAAGTGGCGCCACAACATACGTAGATGTCACCTACAGTAGAACGAAAATCTCAATCAAAGCAGGCACGCAATCTTTGCCCCTCTTGGACAGCAGCGAACTGAAACCATCAATAAAACCAGCCGAACGGCACTTGCGTTGCGACATCAAAAGAACAGAAATTCCACCGGAAAGCAAAGCTGTCATCCATCATACGTACAGTATGTACCTAGTGGGAGTTGCAGGAAAGAGGGACCATAGGATCAAGAAGCTCAGTTTATCTTTCGCTTCGTCTCACTTATAGACTAGTGCACTACACACGTGGTGAGTAACTCACTGCAAGTATTTGTAGAAGCATAGGGCCAGGGTGAATTCACCGCAACTCACCACTGTCTGAGAAAAATTTCGCGCGTGAGAAGTGCGAGAATGCTGGAACCGCAACACAAGTTTAAACTCACCGTGAGTTTTCTCACCACGTGTGCAAGTGCACTAGTACTGTCTCCCGACGCCCTCAAGCCTTCATGGAGAAGAAGCCCAGTCGACTTTAGTCCACATCACCCCGACTCTGTCATCCGACACCTTCTATTGATCCCCGTCCTTATTTTTCACAAAAAACGATCACCCGTTCTTGGCTTTCAAGCCAGATTACTTCAAGCCACTAAAGGACCCTTTCAGTCGTCTCACTAGCCACATTCGGTGCAATGGCTGGCAGTCATTGGCTTATGGAACGCTTTACCAAAAACCAAAGCTTTTCTCTAGTCCTTCTGATGTACCTATACTGAAAACGCGTAGTAACACCGGCATACAGTGAAGATTAGGCTCTCAGTAGCTACGTACAGATGAGGAGGCAGCTACAGGGCAATATCACTTTACAAGTGAGGCCGTGGTAGAATATGTAGCCCACTGATTTTCCACCACTGTTTCAAACCCATCATTTCTACTTCCACCTACCTAGTTTCTTTCACTTCCACACCTTCCTGGCACCTTTCGACGTTACTGCCCTCAAAAAGAAAGCAGCTGTCAGCTTATTGCGGCATCAATTAGTGTACCATTCATAGCTGCTAGTCAGAATAGCAGCCCTGAGAAATCAGCGACATTGTCAGCAACCCCTTACTACTGTGCTGCGTGTTCGACCGACGTACTAGCCTCCCCAATTTTTCAGCCTTTCTCTTGTTCTCGGAACTCTATTAAAATTGTGAGCATGTCCAACAGCTTGGAACTGATTGATATCGCTTTGGACACCAGCACTGGCTATTTCATAGCCGGAGAGTCAGTGAGGGGAGCGGTGGTGACCGGGGCCAGAAGAGGCATCACCGTTCATCAGCTCACGCTGGAGTTCAAGGGCGAAACGCGCAACGGCTGGATGAACAAGACGTCGGAGAAAGTCTACGACAGCTGCGAAGTAAGGGAAGCCGTCCAAATAGGTGGGAGGAATTCACCCTTTTTCGCCCCCTAGTTACCCTGAAATACGGTACCTGAATTCAGGTAAAAACCGTGAATTCATGGGCGAAAAAGAAAGTTTTAGGGAGCGAAAAAGGTGTCCTGAAATCAGGGTTCTGTAATGGACACCTCTCTTTGCCCGTCCCATTATGCAAGCAAACTCTCGCAGTCGAAGGAACCTGTCAAAAGTGATTTGTTGTTTGTGCGCGGCCGTTCGCATATTGCTACAGTATGTACCTACGCATTTGCTTGCATGGGGGCAAGGGAGAAGCGAGAGAAGAGGCTTGGCCTGCTGGGAACAAAAGCTGAGACGACGCGCACGGCGCAATGTAAGGGAAGGGCGAAAACTTTTTATTGCTGCTCACTTCACTGGTCAGATAAGACAGAGAGAGGAGACGCGGCCTGTTCCCTTGCGTAATGAAAGGGAGGAAGGAAGGAACGAGCCAGAGTGAATTAGGGGGCGAAAAGCCATGAATTAGTGGTTGAGCTCATTTTCGCCCCTGAAATCAGGACACGAAGGATGATTTTTCGCCCCTGAAATAAGGTTGTTTCGTCCCTGAATTAGCCCTGAAAAAGCTTCTTAGGGGGCGAAAAAGGGTGAATTCCTCCCCCCTGTTTGGAAGGCTTCCCTAAGTACCAACAGGTGTAGGGTATCAGGGCGTAACTTCGGCCAGTTTTATTCGCGGGGCAAACCCCCCCACCCATGAAGAAAGACCGCCCCCCCCACCCAGGCGGCCCGGCCCGCCCCCCCCCCAACCCCCCCCCCCCCCCCCCCCCCCCCGCACAGCCGCCGCCCGGCCCCCCCCCCCCCCCCCATCTTTTGAATAAAGGCTAACAGGGAGGGCGGTTTTGCCCCACGCTAGCATCTATCAATTTCTTTGCACCAGGTGCACCTGGACTCGGGTCCGACGCGGGTTGTGACGGGGGGGACGTCGCTGCCCAGTGGTCGCCACTCCATCCCCTTCCGCTATCCGCTGCCCACCGACCTTCCGTCCAGCTACGAGGGAGAGTTCGGCAGTATCAAGTATACGGTGCGCGTCACTCTGCGCTTCTCGCCAGCGCAGGAAGGCGGAGGAGGCAGAGCGGAGGAGACGGCCAACAGCGAGAAACTCTTCAATCTCCTCGCTCGTCTCAAGGCTCCTTCACATTGCAGATACGTACACAGTATGCGCGCTCGGCGTGCGCTCGGCTCGGCGAAATGGCTAAAAGTGGCTCCTTCACATGGAGACATGCGCAGGGCGTACGTTCGGCGTGTCCATGGCTCGACACACGCAAAGGCATGGACAGCCATGGATATGCTGAGCGCATTCCTTCCAATGTGAATGAGACATAATGGCGAAAGCACGCACAGCTGCGGCCACGAATTTCGCAGGCTGGGCGTACGTCGAACGTATTTCGTATTTTACACACGTATTTCCGCCTGCAATGTGAATGAGCCTTGTGCAATCTCTTCCACCATCCGGTGACTCGACTGCCGGTGGAGGCGGAGGACGCGACGGACTTCAGCTGCTGCTGTCTCCCGCTCGGCACCGTCAGCGCCTTCATCTCCATACCCAAGAACGGATACCTGCCCAACGAAGTTAGCATAAACACACACAGTACCTACCCCACCTCATGCCGCGTTCACCAGACGTCCGTAAGTCCGTCCGTCCGTTCGTCAACCCGTAACGTGTCCGTCCGTAAAAAAATAAAACAAAAAAAAACAAAAACAAAAAAAAAAATTTTATATTATATAAAAAAAACAAAAAAAAAAATACCGTCAACCCAACCCTACGTCAACTGTATACGGGTTGACGGACGGACGGACGGATTTATGGACGTCTGATGAACGCGGCATCACCGTACTGTACTGTACGGTACCTCACCTCACCGCAATACCGTATTTACCGGTGCATAGCCCCCCCCCCCCCCCTATGCATAGCCCGGGATTACCCCACTCAACAAAACAGGCGGAATTATCCCAAGGTACCCACCCACCCAACTGTGTTTCTCTGCAGATGATCAACGTGAACGCGGAGCTGCACAACGGCAGTCGCAAGATGATCATGGATTCCCGCATCGCCCTGATTCAGCACGCCAAATTCACGGCGACCACGCGCATCGAGAACGCCAAAGACGTCAAGGACGTCTTCTACGTGATCGCTAGCGTGGACAAAGGCAGCATCCATCCCCATCGAACCATGCGCATACAGAATCAACCCCTGCACATACCCCTGCATCTCATACCCACCTATAGTCCGTCCAGCAAGAGTTACACGTATGGTACGATAGTTGCCTCAGGGCCTTTGCTTGCCCTGCGAAGTATGGAAACTCATTTGCGGATTGTTTCTTCGCGTTTCATCTATTTCCAAACGTCCATAAATAACATATACTCATATTATGGACCCTTGGTATTCCTCCTTCCGCGGGAGTACAGTACAGTACATTACTGGGGTATGCCTACATACAAAGCTGGGGCGGTATACCGCTTAGTCCATATCATTTTTTCACCCCAAATTTCACCAGCTAGGGGCAGCGGTTTTTTGTACTGAATTCGATCAAAATCAATAATAGGCGCAATAAAAGAATAGCGCTGACTGACTGCATGATATTCCGCCCCAAAAAATACAGTATGACACGTTACCCCTGAGTAATCTGCGCAGCAAGGGCAAAGACGGAGGTACGTGTACAACTCTCGCTGGACGGACTATACACCGCCAACATCATCAACATCAGCTACATACTGCGATTCGAAGCTGAACCGGGCATAGAAATCGAAATACCGATCACTATCGGAACGCTGGATGAGAAAGAACAACAGCCCGCACCAGCCTATAACGGCGCCGTCAACCCTAATCCCAATAACGCTACTACGGTCATGAATTCTCACAACAATATTAGGCCAGCCTTTCCTTTCTGAAGTTGGCATCATGCATCCTACCTTATTTTGAATGCTCAGATATTTTGATTCCAAACAACCATCGTGCTACACGTATTACGAGAACAGATAAAGTACCTACTATGTGTAGATAGTATGTGTGTTAGAGCGGGGAATTCGGACCAACTGGGGCAAATTCGGGCCACCTCTACCACCTTTCCTCAATCAGGAGGGGCGATGGGAAAACTAGCAAATGTACAATCAACACATAGCAGAGCACACAAGGATGATTTTGACACTACGATCAGCAAATTTTCTACTTTCTCAACAACTGGAAATAGGCTGGGGTGACCCGAATTACCCCACGACCCGAAATAAAGTAAAAGATGACTATATTGGCTTTTACCGTTGGTCGTACTGCCTCCAGATGAGCATGCGATATCGCTTGTATCGCTCCACGGCTCCTCTGCTCCAGTCCACATATCGTAACATTCCGTGTTTGGCGATTGCGTCTGTTCCGATGGCGCCTCGCTCCTCGTACGTCTGATCCGCCAACGGTTTTTGAGGAATAACTGAAAAGCCACCAATCTTGTAGTACCAGGAGACGTACATACCCATTGATACATACAGTAGAAGTAGAGCAACAACGCACGCTGATTGAAAAAAATGCAATATTGAGCTACACACGTAGTGAATGTACGGTAAATTATCCACAAGTGTGTGTGTTGATAATGAAGCATAGAGATGACGGTGAATTCACCGTAAAGTTGCAACTCTTTGACCGCGTGAACATCTGAGAAAAATCTCACATGTGTGAAAAAGTGAGAAAGCTAGAAAGAAACAGGCTGGAACTTCAAATTCACCGCAACACACACACCTTGAGTTTGCTCTTCACGTGTGTAGCGCACTGCTGGCTGGCTATTTTAGAATACATATAAAGCATACGGCAAAACTGAACTGTATGTAAGTAAGTACACGTATGCATACCGTCTCTGGGGTTGTCAGCGGTGATGTAGACGCCAGTTTTGCCGAAGTAGAACTTCTGCATCTCTTCTTCCTTCTGCGCCTGCTTCTCGTCCTTATCCAGGTCCTGCCATCGCTCGAACTTGCGCCACGTGTACACGGAGCGGCAACTGCAAGCTGCACTTCCAGCAACAGAGCTACAGGCTCGTTGATATAATCCAAGGAAGGCACATCGGCCTATCATCTGGACAGGCACATCTCTGTCAAGCAGACGTGAATGGCATCGTGCACAGTAGAGAGCCACACAAGCATTGATGCCGCGTTCACCAGACGTCCGTAAATCCGTACGTCCGTCAACCCAACCCAACCGCATAGGCATAATACGGGTTGACGGACGGACGTACGGATTTACGGACGTCTGGGAACGCGGCATGAAGAAGGCTTATTCACATTGGAGTAAACTGCGTCCGGCGTTCTCCTGGCCTTTGGTTGGATACTCCGAGTCAAGGACACGTCGAACGTTTAGGCGCAGCGCATATCTCCGATGTGAATCAGCAACGCTCAAAAGCTCGAATGGGATGGAGGTACAGTACAAGTGGCATGGCAACCACATTTTTGCCTTAGGGCGTCATATACCGATACAGTAGAAGAGTGGCAAAAAGTTTACTACTTTCAAATAATACAGGAAGATAAGATTGCCGTCATGAAATACTTTGTTCAATCCCAACACCAAAGCACAATACATCGCTGCCAAGTATTCAAATACATAGCCCACTGTTTTCAATCCCAATCAGTAAAGGGCAGGGGAACACAACAAATAAAAGTTTAAAAAATCTAAAGGCAAAAGGGTTCCTGGCACAATATCACTTAAATTCAATTAGCCCCATAATATACTGCAATTCCTTGGCACAAAAGTGTTTTTCACCAGCAAGCTCAATCCACAATTCCCTGGCTTTCTGATACCAGTACAGTGCTTTCTTGGGATCGGTTTGCATTTGGTAAAGTTTGGCCAGCACAGCACAGGCGGAAGCATGCACCACATTACGCAGACGGTAGTATTCGTAAGACAGAAGGATTTTGAAGTAGAGGTCAGTTAGCATTCTCAGCTCTTTCTCACGAGCAATACGTTCCTTGGACAACACTGGAAAGATTCCCCTCTCCCTAGACATAAGGGATAGAACCTTCTTTTCTCGAAGCTGTAGAAGCACCACATTTTTGACAGGATGTAACAATTTTTCAGCTGTCTCCATGTCTCTTTCATCGCTCTCTCCAAACTTGGAAGCCTTTTCGAAACTGAAACGAAAGTTGGCACCAAATTTGGCGAATAGAGACATCAGAGCAGCATGCAGAGTAGAGTCAACCTCGCTTTGCTTTACCTCTTCCGAACATGTCATGCAGAAAAGTTGGGGATTATTCTCTTGAAGCAGCAAGGCAGCATTGCAGTTCGCACAAGCCTTTGAAGTGCAGAATTTCTTCAACTTATTAGCCTCCGTGTCCATGCATAGGGCGCATGCGCAACTAAACAGAAATTTCTCTTTCAGTACGCGTTGACGTTGCTGGGTTAGCGATACATTGAACAAAGGAAAGTAATTCAGGGTAAGTGAGTCAGCAGCAAGAGTGGATAAGTCAGGAGAGTTAGCAGTATTACTCACCAAGCTCACAGCATGCGTAGCTCCTTCGCAAAAACGCTGCAACTCAGGCCGACAAGAATGGTCAAAACGCGAAGCTTGTAAATAGAGGCCTAAACCGTAGTTATCTCCACCTCCAAAAATTCCGTACCGCCCACAAATGCCGAACGAATTGGTTTTCACCACGCCGTACAGTTCTCGTATTTCTGCCATGGAAGCGTGAGTAAAGCACTGATTACGCCCGTAGACCGCCTTGAAACAGACGCAAAACTCATCGTAGGATTCTTGATTTCCTCCCGTTGTCCACACTTCGCTTTGGGCCAATAAATCGCGCAACTGACGACGCCTGTAACCCTTCGAGGAGAGAAATTTTGGCGTTTCGTACTCCTCGCCCTTTATTGACTCTTGATCTCCGCCGTCTTTCAATCTTCTCCCATATATCCTGGCTACCAGACGGACGATTGGGTGATTTTTAGCAGCTTCTCTCTCCCAATCTGACAACTGTTGAAAGCCTTTGCACTCTGCGTAGTGCTGCGTTAGCCAATCACGTTTCTGACAAGCAGGACTGCAGTAATAGGCCATACGGCATCCGCTGCAAGCGGCAAACTGCTTATCATCTCTCTCCGCGTTATCCGTTCTTGATGATTTGAAGCAGGAGAAGCAGACGGAACCGTCAAAATGATCAGAGTACACAATGGAAGCGTACGGGAGCTCTTGAAGCAATAAACCAGATTCATCCGCATCTTTACAGTCAGTAGTCATGACTGCAATCTGCAACATAATAATAAGTAGAGTCAAGGCTCGTTCACATTGGAAGTACCGTATTTTTGGGTGTATAGCCCCAAAATCGAGAGGTCTGATAGGGGGTTATACACCAGGGGGATTTAAATGAGGGGATACACCCAAAAATACGGTAAATGCGCTCGGCGTACCCATGGCTGTCCGTGCCATTACATAGGCCGAACCATGGAAGCGCACGGAGCATATCCTTCCAATGTGACTGAGCAATGAATGAGCCAAATTTGCTGTTGTTGTTGCAATGCAATCGATCAGGTTGCTTGTTGATCGATGGGTTTCTAGCGAATGTGGTATTTTTTCAGATAAAATAGGCGTCAGTAGTATGTAGGGCGCGACATACGAAGCGAGAAAATTCCCGGGAAATGCCCCATGCGATGAAGCATAGGGAGAGGCCGAAAGTGAATTCACAGGGAGTTTGAAACTCGCATCATGTGTGAACACGTGAGAAAAATTTCGCGGGTGGAGGCAAGTTTCAATATCACTTCACTTTCGGTGACGAACAACAACAACAACAAGGTCGTCCGTTCCATACACATATTCTACGAAACCACTGAAAATATGATCATAGAAAATTTTACTGTTTATTCTTGCGATTCTTGAGAAATCCGGCTCCAAAAGCAGAAATTATTCTGCTGACCTCCGCTTTCCAGGTTCCTGCTGACGATGGCAGATGATGTGATCAAGATCAAGATCAAATGCGATGATGTGACGTGCGTTGTGTGGTTGGTGGTTGGTTGGTGGTTTTTTCGCGTAGTTTCCTATTTACCAAAAATTTTAGTGCAAACTCGAAAATACTCAATGCGCAACATAGCTAAACGCCCTTTTGGAACGGTGCCAGTGCCAAGATTTGCTGCGCGTGCGCCGCGCCGCCGGACCAAAATCTTTCCAATCCAACGGTAAAAGGTGAATTCGGAAAATCGGAGGGGATTTTCGCAGCTTTTGCACCTTCTTCTGCCCTCAAGCAGCCATATTATCCATGTCGAAGACCGAAATGAAGTAATAAACTACCGCTGTCGCCAAAGGGAGCGAATAGAAATAAGCGGGAAGCGAGCCTTTCCGTTGATAATGGCGGAGGTTGAAAGTGGCAGCGGCGGCGGAGCGGAAACCAAGAAAAACTGGAAGCTTCTGGTTGATCCGTTCTTGAAAAAGGGCCTACCGAAACTCTATCGCTTCAACGGACATGTGGGAGGCTCAAAGGTTAGGACGAATCCGTTTTCTTTGCAAATATGATGGTGCGGGGTAATTTGGGCCGTTTCTACCTGTACTCAATTATGATGAGCGATGGAAAAAGCCAGCATATGTACAATCGCGATCGCCAGATAGCAAAGCGTACAAGGATAATTTTGATACTACGATCACCAATTTTCTCCCTTTACAACTGGAGATAGGTTGGGGTGGCCCAAATTACCCCGCACGATGATCATCAGGCTATCGTATATGAGGTATGATGGCTCATTCACATAGAAAGGAAATGCGCTCGACGTTCGTCCGTTGGATCAATGGCTGTCCATGCTTTTGTTTTCTGTTAGCCCGTTCACCAGACGTCCGTAAAACATATCCGTCCGTCCGTAAATCCGTAACGGACGTAACTAGGAGTACACGGTTGTTTGCGGTGTGCCATGTACTCCCAGATACGCTTTACGGATTTACGGACGTCTTGTGAACGCGCCATGTGTGTCGAGCCGTGATAATGTGAATTGACCATTTGATGTGCTTGAGTTTTGTATGCTGCACACCCACATGATGTCATGTGTGTGTCTGTTCTGCTGTAGAACGATGCCTACAACGTGCACCGTGTTTCGGATCCGCGGAATATGTTGCCGCGTTTCTACGCGCGAAGCGAACCAACCGATCTGCCCGTTCCTTCTTTCAAGGTATGTATTACAGCCTGATGCTGTAAGGTTTGTGGAGTTTGTGCTGTGGGGGTTATAACGGTACACCCAGTAGTTTTTCTCGAAGCTCTAAATAAGGAACTGTCTGGTTTTATATGAAATGGGATTAAAATAAAAGTAACGCTTATCCTTAAAAAAATAAGAAACGGTGGAAAACGGTCGTCGGTGGAAAATGGATGTGCCTATGCTGCGCGACTGCGGATGACTGTGCATAGGGTAGGCATGGCCACCGTCAACCTTCCACCATTTCTGTAATGAGAAGCAACGTTATTTACTCTGCCCTACAGTTAGTTATGTGCATGCGTACTTACATGACCATTTTGCACGTACTGTACACATGCTTAGCCGCTGTAACTGTGCAGATTGACAGCAATTACGTTGGGGATCCTCCGGCGCGAGAAGTGAGCTTCTTCGGCCTCAACGACAACATCAACACGGCCTTCCTGTCGGATTTGTGTGAGAAATGCGGGCAGGTGGACGAGGTGAAGATCTACCGCGAGCCCAAAACCAAGCGGCATCTCGGCATCGCCTTCGTGAGCTTCAAGAAGATGCGCTCCGCTCGCGCCTGCATCCACAAGTACAATCGCTCCTCCGTCATGGGAAAACGCATCGAGGTGATACACATGGACCAGTTGCGCTAAGAACTATGGGTGACGGTACTCCTGCCTCTTCTGTATGCATTACACTTCTCAGTGCACTTTTTGGGGAATGGAAATGGGGAATGTCATGGAAAAAATGCACTGAAAGGTGTAATACAGGGTGTCTCATAATAAACCGTCCACCTTCCCGTGCATGTAACTCTGGAACCACACCATAGATTTTAATGCGGTTTTTTTGTATTTTGTAGGCAAGGCTTCAACTGAGATGTGTACAAAATTTTAGCTTCCTACGCCCAGTGGAAGCTGCTCGAACACCTTTTTCCTCCAGCGGTCAAAAACAAGGTTTTTCGAACTGGTAGTGCCGATTTAGGGGTAATTCTGTGCATAATTCATAATAAAAATTAGCCTCGTAAGGAAGAAAGATGTCCCAAAATGCTAGGAAATGTGTATCTCATGCATTATCCCCAGTGCCAGCATAGCAAACGCATGAAACATCTCATGCATTATCCCCAGTGCCAGCATAGCAAACGCATGAAACAGGGTATCTTGAGAAACTGAAACCGATATTTTCTCCATAGTAAAGGAAAACGTCGATTTTGAGCTTCGAGATTCAAACCGTCGTGGTCTCCGAAGTATGTGGACCACATAGTTGAAATTTTGTACACTTACTTGTTGAAGCCTTGGCTACAAAATACAAGAAACCGCATGAAAATCTAAGATGTGGTTCCAGAGTTACATGCAAGGAAAGGTGGACGGTTTATTATGAGACACTCTGTACTACAGAGGTCAGCTCGCGACCACCTCTGATTCTTAGCGCAAATGTTCCATACGTTTATTTGCAGATATCGCATACAAAGCAACACAACGTTGGGTACGCAGAGTAACTTGTCTGTGTGTGTGTAGTTTACCTAACAACGGGGTACACCGTAAATATGTACATACAAACTTAATGTAACGGGCAATAATGTCATAATATATGGTGATAATAATACAAATAGGTGATGCTGGATCCGACCGGCGGAATCGTGAAGAAGGCCTATCACAAGCTGTGCAAACCGCGCCTCAAAGATTCAGGCCCGAAAACGCCTACGACGCCTCAGTTTTCTTCTGCCACGGCTGCTACAACGTCCAGTGCTAATTCGAAGCAGCAGTTACCTCCACCGCCTCCTCCTCCTCCTCCTCCTCCTCCTCGACGTAGTATTCAGAAACAGCCACACACGCCGGTCATCATTCCTGAAGATCCCATGCCCATGCTACCATTGGAAGCGCACCCACCCCCTCCCCCACCTCCGAAACCGCCTGCAATCACAGCTTTTCATCAGCGGCAAGATATTGCGTCGTATGCGCACTTACAGCCACACACAGCTGCGTTTCATTATCCACCAACACATCTGATACAACCCGCGCAACAATATCACCAGAGTATGACGGAAGCAGCTGAGGAAAGGGCGGAGAAAGGGAACGAAAGAAACGGTGCTCACGACGAGTTTCGTCAACAAACAACTGGGATGTTCAGCGGAGGAGGAGGAGAGGAACTGCTACAGGAGAAAAAACCGGAGGAAAAGCGACAGAGCGAAGGAAACGTCGCCTACGACGAGCTGAGGAGGGAAGTGGAGGCGAAGATGGCGGCTTTGGCGCAACCTTCTGCCGAAAAGGAAGAGCTAGAAGAGAAGGAAAAACGTGCTGCCCCAAAGGAGAAAGAGGAGAGAGTGAAGGGTAAGCCGAAGACGCCTCCTCTGCCTCCGCCTTCTCTTCAGCAGGAGAGGAAGAGGAGCTCGACCAGGAGTAGCAGGGATGTGTCCAGATCTCATTCGAGGAGTACGAAGCAAAGCAGAGGAAGGAGGAGGAAAAGGAGGGAAGAGTCGTCGGACTCTTCTTCGGATTCTCCTAGGAGAAGGAGGTACTGCTGCTGATATGACATCCATCCACCTTTTCAGCGCTTACCGCATTGCGTATTCCATTGTTCAAAAATTACGTATTTTTGGTTGAAAAGTAATAATTTTGTTCGGCTGCTTCGCAGGTTTTGCAGCTGGTACTTCGGTACGACGATTGCAAAACTTGAGTGTGAATGCATATTTTGTACAAATTACCCGAAGGAGACAAAGTTGGGTCTTGAAGCTAACTGAAAAGGTGGATTTCACAAGTTATTCGTATGTACCTGGCCTGCTTGCTCTATGCATGTACGTATATTACTGCATAGTCCCCCTATTATTCATCTTGCAGCGGCCAGCGGTAATACAGGTAACTCAAGGAACGTCGCGTTTGTGTGTACCATTATCTTATCCACTGTTTGTGCTGCTATGTACTAGTACTAGTGTGTGTGGCCTATTGCAGGGATAGAAGAAGCGAGCGGCGATATCACCATCAGGGTGGAATGCGCAGTCGCGGCTCCTTTTCTACTGCATGGCGGCGTGGAGCTCGGAATAGAGAGCTCGGCGACAGACACAGTCGTTACCTGCAGCGCAGACAGCCCCGCAGCCACAGCCTGTCCTCCTCATCCGACGAAGCAGAAGCAGAAGAAGAGAGCTCTTCTCGCTCCCGCCATCTGCCGCCCAAAGAGAAGACTTTCGAAGATGAAATCGAGGAGTTCAAGCGACTGGCCAGGCAACAGCGAAAGCGTGGCGAATTGCCCAAGGGAGTGGAGGAGATTTCGTCGGACTCTTCCAATGACTCGCAAGCGTCTAGGCCTAGGCAAGAGAGAAAGGGGAAGAAGAAGCAGGCTAAGCAGGAAGGAGCAAGTAGGAAGCCTGCGTCTCGGCGATTTGAAAGAAGAGAGGAGAAGAAGGAAAGGAGGCGGAGGCGAAGTCTGTCTCCGGCAGGGAAGCGAAGAGACAGCGGCAGGAGGCGTCGACGCCGATCCTCCTCTGCGCATCGGCAGCAGCAGGAGCAGAAGCAAGTGGAGGACGTGAGCAGCAGCGAAACTTCGGCCGGAGCCAAGGAGGACTTGGAGGACGAATTGTCGCCCCCTCCTCCTTCGTCTGCGTTCGTGCAATCACTGGGCAAAGAGCTGCCTCCTCCTCCTCCGCCACCTGTAGAACGGGCACAAACTTGTGAGAGCTCGAAACTGGGGAGCAGCAGCGGCAGGGGTCCGTCCCAGATCAGGGACGCCGCAGTTCGAGCCCAAGTGGCGCAGGCGGCGGAAAGCTTGGAGTCGCGCATCCAGTCTATTCTGCAGGACACCTCCACGCAAGTGATGAGAGCCGTGGCGGAAACGAAAGCGGCCGAGGAGGCACAGCAGCAGCAGCAGCAGCAGGAAGAGCCGATGGACTTGGAGGAGGAGCAGCAGGCTTCCACTCTCCCGCCGTCGCCCGCAAGGAAAGGAGGAGCCAGAAGCCGGATGTCCCGTTTCGACATTCCACCCTCCATGCAGCAACAGGGATTTGCTCCTACGCCGCAGCTACCTCACCCTGACTTCTCTCAGCCTCCGCCTATTCCACCCACTGTTTGGCCTCCGCCTCCAGCAGCTGCCTATTGGCCACCCCCTCTGTACCTGCCGCCTGTGGTTCCTACCAGTATACCCCCACCTGCCATTTCTGCAGCTTCTGGCCTCTCTTCGCTTCCCGTTTCTAGTACTGCTGGAGCAGGTGCGAGCTCCATCACCCTCCCTGCGTCTTCGAGGAGCGAAATTCTATCGCGTTCTGGCATGCGAAACGTGCGCGAAGAGATGCTCTGGGTCCTGCGCAAAGATTTGCATCGGCGCGTCATGGACGAAGCAGCCTATAACGCCATGGATGATTGGTGGACAAAGGAGAAGGAGGAAGATAGGGTAAGTACATATGTGCACGCGCATTCACACGGGTAAAGACACTCTTGGTTTTCGTGGGATAGTGGATAGAGTTTTCAGAGGTTTGTACTTTTAATCTAAACTGTCAGCAATGATAGTGGGGGTAATTTGGGGACCTGTTTGCAACATACGTATTTTCTGCATGTGTGGCTTTGCAGAGGAGAATTAGGAAAACGGCAAACGTTTTGGGAAGTACAACAAGGATTGGGCTGGCCCAAGTTCCCCCCGCCCCCTGTATGCTCAGCGTGTTCATCGAAACACGCCGGACGAACGCCAAGCGTATTTCATTACAGTGCGAATGAGGCAGTAGTCGTCATTTGCAGGCAGAGTACCGTATTCACCGGAGCCCCCAATGCATAGGCCCATATTGACAAAACAGTAGTGGCCTAGGTATGCATGCATAGCCCCATGTAGGACTTCTCAATTTTTGCATGCATCGGTAAATACAGTATAGTTGGTGGGGTATGTATGTGTAGACGGGGATGTGGCGCACTGCTGTTGCTGGTGGCGAGGAGGAGGCGAAGGAGGAGGCGAAGGAGGAGGAGGAGGAGGAGGAGAGGGAGGAGGAGGAGGCGAAGGCGAAGGCGGCGGCGGAGGAGATGGAGGCGCGCGTGTCGGCGCCCATCTCCACGGCCCTGGCGGCGCTCTTCGGCCAGAAGGCCGCCGCACAGATGCCCAGCGGACTCCCCGGCTTCGGCCTACGCGCATCCATGCCCAAACTGCCCTCCTTCAAGGTAAGCAAACAGCAAAGTTAACCCGGACACCTAAGCTTTCTCAACTTGCCGCCCGCTTCAACAAATGATGAACATGGTAGAGCTCATTTGAAAGAGGAGACTGCAAGGAATCGATTGGTGTTATGTAATATCTGTTTCCATCTGTACACTATTTGCTGAGATATGCAGCCTTGAAACTTAGGTGGCCGGATTTTCCCATGTCCCCACGGTTCCCTACTCGCTACTTTGCGCTGAGAATTATGGTTTGTGGCGAGCTGAGTTTTTGAATGGTGATGGCGGAGTGAGTAACCGGTCGAAAAAACGCATTGGAAAGTGGAAACAGAGGGGTTAGGCACTAGACGTCCCGTCGTAATTCTCAGCGCAAGTAGCGAGTACGTTCAGTCGCACTTCGCACTACTACTGAAAATCATGTACACGTACGGAACGAACATGTACATTCGAGTTGACTGTAATCTTCCCTACAATATTGCTGCTGTACTGTACATAGGCTATAGTTATAATATTTGTGCAGAAGAAAGTGCAAGAGAAAGAGGCAGAAGAAGATGAAGAGGAAGACGAAAGAGCTGGAAAGGCTGCGGTTCTTTCCGACAGCGATTCCGAAGCGGCTGCACCTTCCACCCCCAAAGCGCCTGCCATTTCATCCGACGAAGAAGAAGAGGAAGCAGAGAAGCAACTAGAGGAGAAAATCAAGGCTAGGACGCCCTCGCCTGAGGTATGTTGCTAAGTTGTGCTGAGATTTCTGGGTGGTCTAGAGGTGGCCCCGGTCACGACCGACTGAAACGTCAAAGTCACGAGTTCGCCCAGCAACGACGAGTTACTTCGTTTGAGTGGCTTTGCAAAGTTCAAAGACTTCTGTAGAATAGGGCAGTTGGATGCAAACAAAAGAAGCATTCTGAATGAGGCTTGTTGGGGCTATCTGATGGTGCAAAAGTTTTACCGAGATTCCATCACCTTCCATTTCCAGTGAGATTTAGCTGATCCCCCAGTACTTAGTATAGTGGATATGCAAAGTTCGACGACTTGCGACGAATTGGCTAGGTGGAGGCAAACAAAGTAGGCATTCGGAATGAGCCTTGTAGGAACTATCTGCTTGTGCAAAAATTTTTCCGAAGTACAAAGTTTTTCCATTTGCAGTGAGATTTAGCTGGTCTCCCAGTACTTAGTGGATTTACGAAGATCGATCAATTGCGATCACTAGGTTAGATGGAGTCAAAAAAGTAGGTGTTCAGAGTGATCATCGTAGGGACTATTTGTTGGTGCAAAAATTATTCGGAAACTCCATCGCCTTCCACCTCCAGTGGGGTTTAGTTGACCTCCCAGTACTAAGCGTGGAGATGCAGAGATCGATCACTATGGTAGATGGGGACAAACAAAGTAGGCATTCGGAAAGAGCCGTGTAGGGACCATCTGCTGGTGCAAAAAATTTTCTGAAAATCCATAACCTTCCATCTCCAGTGGGGTTTAGTTGACCTCCCAGTACTTAGCATAGTGGATTTACAGAGATCGATCACTAGCGATCACTATGGCAGATGGGGACAAACAAAGTAGGCATTCGGATAGAGCCTTGTAGAGACCATCTGCTGTTGCAAAAAGTTTTCTGAAAATCCATAACCGTCCATCTCCAGTGGGGTTTAGTTGACCTCCCAGTACTTAGTATAGTGGATTTACAGAGATCGATCACTAGCGATCACTATGGCAGATGGGGACAAACAAAGTAGGCATTCGGATAGAGCCTTGTAGGGACCATCTGCTCGTGCAAAAAGTTTTCTGAAAATCCATAACCGTCCATCTCCAGTGGGGTTTAGTTGACCTCCCAGTACTTAGTATAGTGGATTTACAGAGATCGATCACTCGCGATCACTATGGCAGATGGGGACAAACAAAGTAGGCATTCGGATAGAGCCTTGTAGGGACCATCTGCTCGTGCAAAAAGTTTTCTGAAAATCCATAACCGTCCATCTCCAGTGGGGTTTAGTTGACCTCCCAGTACTTAGTATAGTGGATTTACAGAGATCGATCACTAGCGATCACTATGGCAGCTGGGGACAAACAAAGTAGGCATTCGGATAGAGCCTTGTAGAGACCATCTGCTGTTGCAAAAAGTTTTCTGAAAATCCATAACCGTCCATCTCCAGTGGGGTTTAGTTGACCTCCCAGTACTTAGTATAATGGATTTACTTACAGAGATCGATCACTAGCGATCACTATGGCAGATGGGGACAAACAAAGTAAACATAGAGCCTTGTAGGGACCATCTGCTCGTGCAAAAAGTTTTCTGAAAATCCATAACCGTCCATCTCCAGTGGGGTTTAGTTGACCGACCTCCCAGTACTTAGTATACTAGCGATCACAATGGCAGATGGGGACAAACAAAGTAGGCATTCGGATAGAGCCTTGTAGGGACCATCTGCTCGTGCAAAAAGTTTTCTGAAAACCCATAACCGTCCATCTCCAGTGGGGTTTAGTTGACCTCCCAGTACTTAGTATAGTGGATTTACAGAGATCGATCACTAGCGATCACTATGGCAGATGGGGACAAACAAAGTAGGCATTCGGATAGAGCCTTGTAGGGACCATCTGCTCGTGCAAAAAGTTTTCTGAAAATCCATAACCGTCCATCTCCAGTGGGGTTTAGTTGACCTCCCAGTACTTAGTATAGTGGATTTACAGAGATCGATCACTAGCGATCACTATGGCAGATGGGGACAAACAAAGTAGGCATTCGGATAGAGCCTTGTAGGGACCATCTGCTCGTGCAAAAAGTTTTCTGAAAATCCATAACCGTCCATCTCCAGTGGGGTTTAGTTGACCTCCCAGTACTTAGTATAGTGGATTTACAGAGATCGATCACTAGCGATCACTATGGCAGATGGGGACAAACAAAGTAGGCATTCGGATAGAGCCTTGTAGGGACCATCTGCTCGTGCAAAAAGTTTTCTGAAAATCCATAACCGTCCATCTCCAGTGGGGTTTAGTTGACCGACCTCCCAGTACTTAGTATACTAGCGATCACAATGGCAGATGGGGACAAACAAAGTAGGCATTCGGATAGAGCCTTGTAGGGACCATCTGCTCGTGCAAAAAGTTTTCTGAAAACCCATAACCGTCCATCTCCAGTGGGGTTTAGTTGACCTCCCAGTACTTAGTATAGTGGATTTACAGAGATCGATCACTAGCGATCACTATGGCAGATGGGGACAAACAAAGTAGGCATTCGGATAGAGCCTTGTAGGGACCATCTGCTCGTGCAAAAAGTTTTCTGAAAATCCATAACCGTCCATCTCCAGTGGGGTTTAGTTGACCTCCCAGTACTTAGTATAGTGGATTTACAGAGATCGATCACTCGCGATCACTATGGCAGATGGGGACAAACAAAGTAGGCATTCGGATAGAGCCTTGTAGGGACCATCTGCTCGTGCAAAAAGTTTTCTGAAAATCCATAACCGTCCATCTCCAGTGGGGTTTAGTTGACCTCCCAGTACTTAGTATAGTGGATTTACAGAGATCGATCACTAGCGATCACTATGGCAGATGGGGACAAACAAAGTAGGCATTCGGATAGAGCCTTGTAGGGACCATCTGCTCGTGCAAAAAGTTTTCTGAAAACCCATAACCGTCCATCTCCAGTGGGGTTTAGTTGACCGACCTCCCAGTACTTAGTATACTAGCGATCACAATGGCAGATGGGGACAAACAAAGTAGGCATTCGGATAGAGCCTTGTAGGGACCATCTGCTCGTGCAAAAAGTTTTCTGAAAACCCATAACCGTCCATCTCCAGTGGGGTTTAGTTGACCTCCCAGTACTTAGTATAGTGGATTTACAGAGATCGATCACTAGCGATCACTATGGCAGATGGGGACAAACAAAGTAGGCATTCGGATAGAGCCTTGTAGGGACCATCTGCTCGTGCAAAAAGTTTTCTGAAAATCCATAACCGTCCATCTCCAGTGGGGTTTAGTTGACCTCCCAGTACTTAGTATAGTGGATTTACAGAGATCGATCACTCGCGATCACTATGGCAGATGGGGACAAACAAAGTAGGCATTCGGATAGAGCCTTGTAGGGACCATCTGCTCGTGCAAAAAGTTTTCTGAAAATCCATAACCGTCCATCTCCAGTGGGGTTTAGTTGACCTCCCAGTACTTAGTATAGTGGATTTACAGAGATCGATCACTAGCGATCACTATGGCAGATGGGGACAAACAAAGTAGGCGTTCGGATAGAGCCTTGTAGGGACCATCTGCTCGTGCAAAAAGTTTTCTGAAAACCCATAACCGTCCATCTCCAGTGGGGTTTAGTTGACCGACCTCCCAGTACTTAGTATACTAGCGATCACAATGGCAGATGGGGACAAACAAAGTAGGCATTCGGATAGAGCCTTGTAGGGACCATCTGCTCGTGCAAAAAGTTTTCTGAAAACCCATAACCGTCCATCTCCAGTGGGGTTTAGTTGACCTCCCAGTACTTAGTATAGTGGATTTACAGAGATCGATCACTAGCGATCACTATGGCAGATGGGGACAAACAAAGTAGGCATTCGGATAGAGCCTTGTAGGGACCATCTGCTCGTGCAAAAAGTTTTCTGAAAATCCATAACCGTCCATCTCCAGTGGGGTTTAGTTGACCTCCCAGTACTTAGTATAGTGGATTTACAGAGATCGATCACTAGCGATCACTATGGCAGATGGGGACAAACAAAGTAGGCATTCGGATAGAGCCTTGTAGGGACCATCTGCTCGTGCAAAAAGTTTTCTGAAAATCCATAACCGTCCATCTCCAGTGGGGTTTAGTTGACCTCCCAGTACTTAGTATAGTGGATTTACAGAGATCGATCACTAGCGATCACTATGGCAGATGGGGACAAACAAAGTAGGCATTCGGATAGAGCCTTGTAGGGACCATCTGCTCGTGCAAAAAGTTTTCTGAAAATCCATAACCGTCCATCTCCAGTGGGGTTTAGTTGACCTCCCAGTACTTAGTATAGTGGATTTACAGAGATCGATCACTAGCGATCACTATGGCAGATGGGGACAAACAAAGTAGGCATTCGGATAGAGCCTTGTAGGGACCATCTGCTCGTGCAAAAAGTTTTCTGAAAATCCATAACCGTCCATCTCCAGTGGGGTTTAGTTGACCTCCCAGTACTTAGTATAGTGGATTTACAGAGATCGATCACTAGCGATCACTATGGCAGATGGGGACAAACAAAGTAGGCATTCGGATAGAGCCTTGTAGGGACCATCTGCTCGTGCAAAAAGTTTTCTGAAAATCCATAACCGTCCATCTCCAGTGGGGTTTAGTTGACCTCCCAGTACTTAGTATAGTGGATTTACAGAGATCGATCACTAGCGATCACTATGGCAGATGGGGACAAACAAAGTAGGCATTCGGATAGAGCCTTGTAGGGACCATCTGCTCGTGCAAAAAGTTTTCTGAAAATCCATAACCGTCCATCTCCAGTGGGGTTTAGTTGACCTCCCAGTACTTAGTATAATGGATTTACTTACAGAGATCGATCACTAGCGATCACTATGGCAGATGGGGACAAACAAAGTAGGCATTCGGATAGAGCCTTGTAGGGACCATCTGCTTGTGCAAAAAGTTTTCTGAAAATCCATAACCGTCCATCTCCAGTGGGGTTTAGTTGACCTCCCAGTACTTAGTATAGTGGATTTACAGAGATCGATCACTAGCGATCACTATGGCAGATGGGGACAAACAAAGTAGGCATTCGGATAGAGCCTTGTAGGGACCATCTGCTCGTGCAAAAAGTTTTCTGAAAATCCATAACCGTCCATCTCCAGTGGGGTTTAGTTGACCTCCCAGTACTTAGTATAATGGATTTACTTACAGAGATCGATCACTAGCGATCACTATGGCAGATGGGGACAAACAAAGTAGGCATTCGGATAGAGCCTTGTAGGGACCATCTGCTCGTGCAAAAAGTTTTCTGAAAATCCATAACCGTCCATCTCCAGTGGGGTTTAGTTGACCTCCCAGTACTTAGTATAGTGGATTTACAGAGATCGATCACTAGCGATCACTATGGCAGATGGGGACAAACAAAGTAGGCATTCGGATAGAGCCTTGTAGAGACCATCTGCTGTTGCAAAAAGTTTTCTGAAAATCCATAACCGTCCATCTCCAGTGGGGTTTAGTTGACCTCCCAGTACTTAGTATAATGGATTTACTTACAGAGATCGATCACTAGCGATCACTATGGCAGATGGGGACAAACAAAGTAGGCATTCGGATAGAGCCTTGTAGGGACCATCTGCTCGTGCAAAAAGTTTTCTGAAAATCCATAACCGTCCATCTCCAGTGGGGTTTAGTTGACCTCCCAGTACTTAGTATAATGGATTTACTTACAGAGATCGATCACTAGCGATCACTATGGCAGATGGGGACAAACAAAGTAGGCATTCGGATAGAGCCTTGTAGGGACCATCTGCTCGTGCAAAAAGTTTTCTGAAAATCCATAACCGTCCATCTCCAGTGGGGTTTAGTTGACCTCCCAGTACTTAGTATAGTGGATTTACAGAGATCGATCACTAGCGATCACTATGGCAGATGGGGACAAACAAAGTAGGCATTCGGATAGAGCCTTGTAGGGACCATCTGCTCGTGCAAAAAGTTTTCTGAAAATCCATAACCGTCCATCTCCAGTGGGGTTTAGTTGACCTCCCAGTACTTAATATGGATTTACACAGAGATCGATCACTAGCGATCACTATGGCAGATGGGGACAAACAAAGTAGGCATTCGGATAGAGCCTTGTAGAGACCATCTGCTGTTGCAAAAAGTTTTCTGAAAATCCATAACCGTCCATCTCCAGTGGGGTTTAGTTGACCTCCCAGTACTTAGTATAATGGATTTACTTACAGAGATCGATCACTAGCGATCACTATGGCAGATGGGGACAAACAAAGTAGGCATTCGGATAGAGCCTTGTAGGGACCATCTGCTCGTGCAAAAAGTTTTCTGAAAATCCATAACCGTCCATCTCCAGTGGGGTTTAGTTGACCTCCCAGTACTTAGTATAGTGGATTTACAGAGATCGATCACTAGCGATCACTATGGCAGATGGGGACAAACAAAGTAGGCATTCGGATAGAGCCTTGTAGGGACCATCTGCTCGTGCAAAAAGTTTTCTGAAAATCCATAACCGTCCATCTCCAGTGGGGTTTAGTTGACCTCCCAGTACTTAGTATAATGGATTTACTTACAGAGATCGATCACTAGCGATCACTATGGCAGATGGGGACAAACAAAGTAGGCATTCGGATAGAGCCTTGTAGGGACCATCTGCTCGTGCAAAAAGTTTTCTGAAAATCCATAACCGTCCATCTCCAGTGGGGTTTAGTTGACCTCCCAGTACTTAGTATAGTGGATTTACAGAGATCGATCACTAGCGATCACTATGGCAGATGGGGACAAACAAAGTAGGCATTCGGATAGAGCCTTGTAGGGACCATCTGCTCGTGCAAAAAGTTTTCTGAAAATCCATAACCGTCCATCTCCAGTGGGGTTTAGTTGACCTCCCAGTACTTAGTATAGTGGATTTACAGAGATCGATCACTAGCGATCACTATGGCAGATGGGGACAAACAAAGTAGGCATTCGGATAGAGCCTTGTAGGGACCATCTGCTCGTGCAAAAAGTTTTCTGAAAATCCATAACCGTCCATCTCCAGTGGGGTTTAGTTGACCTCCCAGTACTTAGTATAGTGGATTTACAGAGATCGATCACTAGCGATCACTATGGCAGATGGGGACAAACAAAGTAGGCATTCGGATAGAGCCTTGTAGGGACCATCTGCTCGTGCAAAAAGTTTTCTGAAAATCCATAACCGTCCATCTCCAGTGGGGTTTAGTTGACCTCCCAGTACTTAGTATAGTGGATTTACAGAGATCGATCACTAGCGATCACTATGGCAGATGGGGACAAACAAAGTAGGCATTCGGATAGAGCCTTGTAGGGACCATCTGCTCGTGCAAAAAGTTTTCTGAAAATCCATAACCGTCCATCTCCAGTGGGGTTTAGTTGACCTCCCAGTACTTAGTATAATGGATTTACAGAGATCGATCACTAGCGATCACTATGGCAGATGGGGACAAACAAAGTAGGCATTCGGATAGAGCCTTGTAGGGACCATCTGCTCGTGCAAAAAGTTTTCTGAAAATCCATAACCGTCCATCTCCAGTGGGGTTTAGTTGACCTCCCAGTACTTAGTATAGTGGATTTACAGAGATCGATCACTAGCGATCACTATGGCAGATGGGGACAAACAAAGTAGGCATTCGGATAGAGCCTTGTAGGGACCATCTGCTCGTGCAAAAAGTTTTCTGAAAATCCATAACCGTCCATCTCCAGTGGGGTTTAGTTGACCTCCCAGTACTTAGTATAGTGGATTTACAGAGATCGATCACTAGCGATCACTATGGCAGATGGGGACAAACAAAGTAGGCATTCGGATAGAGCCTTGTAGGGACCATCTGCTCGTGCAAAAAGTTTTCTGAAAATCCATAACCGTCCATCTCCAGTGGGGTTTAGTTGACCTCCCAGTACTTAGTATAATGGATTTACTTACAGAGATCGATCACTAGCGATCACTATGGCAGATGGGGACAAACAAAGTAGGCATTCGGATAGAGCCTTGTAGGGACCATCTGCTCGTGCAAAAAGTTTTCTGAAAATCCATAACCGTCCATCTCCAGTGGGGTTTAGTTGACCTCCCAGTACTTAGTATAGTGGATTTACAGAGATCGATCACTAGCGATCACTATGGCAGATGGGGACAAACAAAGTAGGCATTCGGATAGAGCCTTGTAGGGACCATCTGCTCGTGCAAAAAGTTTTCTGAAAATCCATAACCGTCCATCTCCAGTGGGGTTTAGTTGACCTCCCAGTACTTAGTATAATGGATTTACAGAGATCGATCACTAGCGATCACTATGGCAGATGGGGACAAACAAAGTAGGCATTCGGATAGAGCCTTGTAGGGACCATCTGCTCGTGCAAAAAGTTTTCTGAAAATCCATAACCGTCCATCTCCAGTGGGGTTTAGTTGACCTCCCAGTACTTAGTATAGTGGATTTACAGAGATCGATCACTAGCGATCACTATGGCAGATGGGGACAAACAAAGTAGGCATTCGGATAGAGC
Source organism: Epsilonema sp. ZAB3_2 (assembly GCA_030247985.1). NCBI lineage: Eukaryota > Metazoa > Nematoda > Chromadorea > Desmodorida > Epsilonematidae > Epsilonema > Epsilonema sp. ZAB3_2. The sequence continues at coordinate 34,489 of JASAMW010006349.1, forward strand.
CTTGTAGGGACCATCTGCTCGTGCAAAAAGTTTTCTGAAAATCCATAACCGTCCATCTCCAGTGGGGTTTAGTTGACCTCCCAGTACTTAGTATAGTGGATTTACAGAGATCGATCACTAGCGATCACTATGGCAGATGGGGACAAACAAAGTAGGCATTCGGATAGAGCCTTGTAGGGACCATCTGCTCGTGCAAAAAGTTTTCTGAAAACCCATAACCGTCCATCTCCAGTGGGGTTTAGTTGACCTCCCAGTACTTAGTATAGTGGATTTACAGAGATCGATCACTAGCGATCACTATGGCAGATGGGGACAAACAAAGTAGGCATTCGGATAGAGCCTTGTAGGGACCATCTGCTCGTGCAAAAAGTTTTCTGAAAATCCATAACCGTCCATCTCCAGTGGGGTTTAGTTGACCTCCCAGTACTTAGTATAGTGGATTTACAGAGATCGATCACTAGCGATCACTATGGCAGATGGGGACAAACAAAGTAGGCATTCGGATAGAGCCTTGTAGGGACCATCTGCTCGTGCAAAAAGTTTTCTGAAAATCCATAACCGTCCATCTCCAGTGGGGTTTAGTTGACCTCCCAGTACTTAGTATAGTGGATTTACAGAGATCGATCACAAGCGATCACTATGGCAGATGGGGACAAACAAAGTAGGCATTCGGATAGAGCCTTGTAGGGACCATCTGCTCGTGCAAAAAGTTTTCTGAAAATCCATAACCGTCCATCTCCAGTGGGGTTTAGTTGACCTCCCAGTACTTAGTATAGTGGATTTACAGAGATCGATCACAAGCGATCACTATGGCAGATGGGGACAAACAAAGTAGGCATTCGGATAGAGCCTTGTAGGGACCATCTGCTCGTGCAAAAAGTTTTCTGAAAATCCATAACCGTCCATCTCCAGTGGGGTTTAGTTGACCTCCCAGTACTTAGTATAGTGGATTTACAGAGATCGATCACTAGCGATCACTATGGCAGATGGGGACAAACAAAGTAGGCATTCGGATAGAGCCTTGTAGGGACCATCTGCTCGTGCAAAAAGTTTTCTGAAAATCCATAACCGTCCATCTCCAGTGGGGTTTAGTTGACCTCCCAGTACTTAGTATAGTGGATTTACAGAGATCGATCACTAGCGATCACTATGGCAGATGGGGACAAACAAAGTAGGCATTCGGATAGAGCCTTGTAGGGACCATCTGCTCGTGCAAAAAGTTTTCTGAAAATCCATAACCGTCCATCTCCAGTGGGGTTTAGTTGACCTCCCAGTACTTAGTATAGTGGATTTACAGAGATCGATCACTCGCGATCACTATGGCAGATGGGGACAAACAAAGTAGGCATTCGGATAGAGCCTTGTAGGGACCATCTGCTCGTGCAAAAAGTTTTCTGAAAATCCATAACCGTCCATCTCCAGTGGGATTTAGCTGATCCCCCAGTACTTGAAGGAAAGCACTGTTGCTTTACACACCAGCGAGTGGGCGCTCCATGCTGTCGCTGAGGTTGCCAGTCGCTTTGATCCCACCTGGCGAGAGTGGGAACTTAACTCATGACGCAGAGGACGGCAGATCGGACGTAGCCCGTCGTTTTCGCCTGCGCCACGAGCGCGGCGCCTCATTCAAAACTTGGAAATAACGATTATTTGCAAGAATGAAACGACAACAAGCACAGGCGCCGCTTTTTTCTCGGCGTGTGGGGGTCGAATCACGACTGTAGAGCGTACGAAGGGAACTGAGCATAATACTGCCTGATTGATCGGGAGTTACTGCTATTTTGTATGTTAGCCTGAGTGGACTCTTGACTTTGATGTGTCGACTTGGGGCCATCTCAAGAAGCTTACTACAGTGCAAGCAGCGACATAGGAAGCCCTTGTGCAATGTCGGTTGTGCTACACCGTAGCTCAGTTGGTAAGCTACGTATTCGTACGTCGGCGAGAGGAGAGGGTCTGTGTTCGCATCCCTCCCAGTACAGTGTGTTATTTGCCTTTTTCTTCTTCAGAGACGATTGGATGAGGAGAAAGAACCGAGGGAGGAGGAAGAAGAGGAGGCGGAGGAGAGTAGCGAAGAGATCTCCAGTTCCGAAGATGAGGAGGAGGAGGAAGAAGAATCTTCGGAAGAAGACGAAGAGGAATCCACGACTACAGCGTCGGACGAAGAAGAGGAGGAAAAGGAGGAGGAGGAGGAGGAAGCAACGTAAGGCATGCTGTTTGCTCCTTTCTTTTGCCAAAAGAACGCGCACCTACTCACTAGCAGCCGACATCTGACAGGCCAACTTGTCGGCTTAGTATCACCAAAGACGACCGACGAGCTCGGTTCGAGTAAATTGTTCTGTCTGGTGTCGGCTGGCGATAAGAACTTGGGAGAGTATCTTTTCTATTTTGTGTTCTTCTGTGTCAGTCAGGAGTATGGGTTAATTCTTGCTCCTAGATGGCTCTCGAAAGGTGTGGATCCACAGCGAACATACAATACCTACGTGGAGGAACTACTGTCTTTTGGCTGGTTTCAGAGTTGCAGCGGGAGATGGCGTGGAGGCTGCTCCGTTTTCGTCGTCGTCGGATTCGGAAGTTCCGGTGCTGGAGAAGCTGGCGCTCTCCTCGTCTTTCGCGGGGGCGGAGGCGGCGAAGCGGAAGGAGGAGGAGGGGGTGATGGTGCTGGTCGGCGTCTACAACCCGCTCGCCTACGACCACTTCTACATGCTGCCGCCCCGTCGCTGGCCCAAACGCCGCAGACTCCTGCACCTGCTGCAGGAACAGGCGGACCTCCTCCTCTTCCACCCTCGCCCCACCACCAAAAGAGACTGGAGGGGCGAGTCGACAGTTGCCAAGCCGCCTCGACTGCCCCTGCAGTTCAAGAAGCGAGATGCGGAAGAGGAGAAGCTGAACATCTGTCGCTTCCAGTCGGAAGGCTTGGATGCGGAGGAGTTCAAGTACGTGGAGAAGGCCTACGAGGCCCTGAGGGCCCAGGCCACCACCTTCCCCTGGCTCCGCAACGCTCATTGGATTCCTCAGGTATCTACGTACAGTACCTGTACATGCACATGTGTGTACATATTACAGTATGTGTAGGTTTATGTACATGCGCTACACACGTGATGAGTAAACTAAACTCGGTACGGTGAATTCACGATGAGTTTAAATTTTGAGTTTTTGATTATACTATGGCGGTTTCTCACTTGCTCCCGCGAGCAAAGCAGGAATCTTTATTGGAAAAACAAACCAAATTGACAGGTGATACTGGTGATAGCTGATAGCGAGTTCACATGATAGGTGATAGCGAGTTCACATGGTGGTAACAAGGTGAAACTCACGGTGAGCTAAGCTGCAGTCCCTTGCTTCAAAACATACGTACAGTGAATTTGCTTCTTCGTGAGTTTACCACGTGTGTTTCGCACTAATACTGTGTGCTCGTCGCTATACTTATCATCATCCTCTGTTGGTATTGCGCCGTGCTAATTGGTTTTACCAAGAACTGATAAGTGTGTAGCCGCAAGCGGAAGCGGAGACGGAGCCGGAGAGGAAGCGGAGACGGCGGGCGTGTGCTGTGCAGTGGGAGCACAGGAGCGGGTGCGCGCGGGCGGAAGGCTACTACAAGCTGAGTCACAGGGAGAAGCGGCGCTTCATGCGGCGGGCGGCCTACGACCTGCACGAGCTGGAGCTGAACATCCAGCAGGAGTCCACGCTGGCCAAGCAGGCGGCCCAGGTGGGACGCGAGGCGCGCGCCCAACAGCGCAAGATACTCACACAACTCGCCACCGACGGCGACGTCTCGGATCTCCTCAAGATCAACCAGCTCAAGGTAGGGTGCTGTGGGGTAAACCCGGCCACCTAGTACCGACCGGGCGTTCTTTATGAGGGTAACCGGTTTACCCCACCAATGAAACCGGCCGTGTTGATCCCATTAGACGAGGAAATGAGACGTATAGTCACTGGGACGATCAAGACCGTGCTTGACAATTTTGGCGCTCCGTAGTAATCTTAGTAAATCTGGCATTTCTATACAAGAATAGCAACCGGCTTTTCGACCCTTTTTCAAACACTATTGCTATTCTTGTATAGAAATGCCAGATTTACTAAGATTGCTACGGGAGCGCGACAGTTGTCAAGTACGGTGGGCGTGGGGTCTTGATCGTCCCGGTGACTATACACGTGTATGTGGCGGTGGCGTAGCAACCCCAGCTGAGCATATGCTGAGTAAGATTCGCTGGATAGCCGTCTGCGTGAGCACTTACCTACTGCACATGTGCATGCGTAATGCGTACGCACGTACATACATAGAACAGAGACGAACGTACTTATGTTTTGCCCATGATGGTGTCAACGTATGATAGGGAATGTACAGTACGTGGCGCGAGAGAAAGTCACACACCTAAGCTTTTCTCGACGTTGCTTGGCGACTTTGTGTTCCCTTTCCTCCCCTCCACATGTGCTACTCTGAGCTAAACTAGAGTATGTACAGTATATGCGCATTAGCTGTTGTGGGGTTTAGTTCCGTAAGAAGCTGGTGAAGTGGGGTCGGTCGGTGATCCACGGGTGGGGGTTGTTCGCGCTGGAGACGATTCAGCCGGACGACATGATCGTGGAGTACGTGGGACAGGAGGTGCGCTTCCCGGTGGCGGAGCGAAGGGAGATCCACTACGAGAAGAAGGGCATCGGCAGCTCCTACCTCTTCCGCGTGGACCAGGACACCGTCATCGACGCCACCCAGCAGGGAAACCTCGCCAGATTCATCAACCACTCCTGCTCCGTAAGCCCACCCACCTGCCTAGCCTTCTGCGTGCTCAGCGTTGTAGGCTACTGCGGGCTAAACCCAGACACCTAAGCTTTTCTGAACTTGTCGCTTCAGCAAATTATGAACATGGTAAAGCTCATTTGAAAGAGGAGAGTTCAAGGAATCGATTGGTACAAAACTTTTCTCAATCGGTCGTATGGTTCCTGAGATATACTAGGTGTCCGGGTTTACCCCATAGTACCCTACAGGGTTCGATTCCTTGCATCTGGCCGGTCACTTCTGGCTCGTTTACTTTTCTGGAATCTGACTTCCTGCCTGCGGTATTTGCCGATGCATGGGGTATGCAAAATTACCCCGTAATATTGTAAGGCAAGGCATACAGTACATGTGTACATATGTACATACTGTGCAACGCTCTGCACTGCCGTGTGGTGGATGTTTGTTTCGTTACAGCCCAGTTGCTACGCTCGAGTGATTACGGTGGACGGGGCGAAGCGTATAGTGATCTACTCCAAGGAGACCATCACCCCTGGCCAAGAGATCACCTACGATTACAAATTCCCGCTAGAAGATCAGAAGATTCCCTGTCTATGCGGCGCGCACAACTGCCGCGGTACACTCAACTGACACCTATCTTACTATCTACCTCTCAGGAAATTTACCAGTTACGACCTGCGAATACTGAACACTGCTGGCTGACCGTGAAAGGACGAAGAAGAAGAAGAGCTATCTCTTCTGGGGACTCTTAAATTGATTGTCATAGATGGAAGATTGTGCTGAACTTTTGGATTCATTCGTGTAAAACCGTCGTTTCCCTACCCAAGGCTTTTCCTACTTGTGAATTGTGATATGTAGTCAGTCATTCGTTAGTTTGGTCCGTCTATCCTCGTGGTGCATTGCGCTGAATGCTTATTATATTCGCTACTTGCGTTATGATTCCTGGGAGGTCACGAGGTGATTCCGAGTCATGCGTGACCCGGGCCCGCCTTGACCACCCAGGAACCACAACGCAAGTAGCATATAGGTACTGATCTTAAATTTGGGAATGTTGTCTGTCAGTATTCTTTGAACACGAACAAGTACAGTACAGTACATCTAATATAATATTCGTAGACAACTCTTTCGTCTTTGATTGCTTTCAAGTGCGTACGTTTTCGTACTCAGCTAGGCTGCTATTTCGTTTCTGAGGTTGATGTCGTCTTCTTATGCCAGAGAAATGTGCTTTTTCTGACGCTATGTAGAAGCTGTGGGATTTATTCTGCTTATGATGGCTTTTATGGCGTACAAGTGCTGCAGTTTCCCATCTTGGCTGCCGCTTTGTTCGCCCTGCCGGCGCCTCCTGACGCCTACTTTTCAATTTACGTATGCCTCATATGCCAATATGCCAGCTGCTCGAATGATGATTGAGATTTTGCCAACTAGCTACAGGGTGTCTCATAATAAACAATCCACCTTTCCGTGCATGTAACTCTGGAACCGCACCTAGATTTTCATGCGGTTTTTTGCATTTTGTAGCCAAGGCTTCAGCTGAGAAGTGTACAAAATTTCAGCTTAATAGGCCCACTGGAAGCTGCTGAAACACCTTCTTTCTCCGGCGGTCAAAAAACGAGGGTTTTTCGAACGGGTAGTGCCGATTTAGGGGTCTTCTGTGCATGGTCTAACTAAAAATTAGTCTCGAAGTGAAAAAAGATGTCCCAAAATGCTAGAAAATGTGTATCTCATGCATTAGACCCAGTGTCAGCATAACAAACGCATGGAACTGAGTATCTTGAAAAATTAAGACTGAAATTCTCCTCCATACTAAAGAAAAACGCCGATTTTGAGCTTCGGGATTCAAACCGTCGCAATTTCCGAGGTATGTGGACTAAGTAGCTGAAATTTTGTACTGATCTCAGTTGAAGCCTTGGCTACAAAACAGAAAAGAACGCATGAAAATCTAAGGTGTGGTTCCAGAGTTACATGCATGGAAATGTGGATGGTTTATTATGAGACACTCTGTATAACTGCGAGGAATTCCGAGCAATAGGCAGCTTGAGACTCTGGCCCTTTGGCCTTAGCTTACGGCATGCTTGTTTTTATTTGTAGACGGTTGCAAGAAGGAGGAAAACAGCAGCTGCAGCATTGGCGCGGATTCAAGAAATTCCGGGGAGCTGGCGACGCTGGTATGAGGTGACAATTCTTGCCGTAGCTTTTTTGTACCGAGGCGAGAAATTGCAGTACATCCAGTGAGAGTTGTTATTGGCCTATGCTCCGAAACTAAGAAACACGGATTGTGTTCTTAGATTGTGTTCGTGTTTTATTTGTGTATTCCTCTTCCGGGGGGTAGAGATGCCCCAAGTACTTTACTTAGTAGTTACTTTCACATAGTTCAGTACCCGGCGGGGAAGTACAGTACATGTAAACTGAGTACTGAGTAGCTTAAGGGCGAAAGTCCAGAGACAACTCTCGCTGAACGAACTGTAGCTCAGATATGTATCGGTGCGAGTTTTACGTGCGTGCGTACATGCTATACTTAAAAAGGAAAGTGGGAGCCATTCTGTTATAGGCCAGTCCAGTTTGTATACGCTTGAGAAGCTGTGGAAAGATGACGCAATATTTGAGGCAGTGGGAACGACAGATGAGCTCAGCTGTCAACTGGGTTTCTGTGCCGAGGCTGCCAAAATGCACGGACTCTTCGATGTGGAAGAATTGATTACTCAGGTACTTGCAGTCACTCGTCTGTGAATTCGGCCCTCTAATGCCGCCTTCACCAGACGTCCGTAAATCCGTCCGTCCGTCAAACCAACCCCACGTCAACTGTATACGGGTTCGGATGACGGACACGACGGGTTGACGTACGGATTTACGGACGTCTGGTGAACGAGGCATGAGGTGTCGTAATTTGGACTGGAAGAGGCGTAAAAATTCGGGCCACCTGTACTACCTTTTTTACTCAGTTAGGACAGGATAGGCTATGAGAAAGAGTACATACACAGATGGTAAGCAAGCACATTGAGCCAAGGATGATTTTGATACCATTATCTATCACCAATTTTCTCCCTTCCCTTTCTTGACATCAGTTGGGATGGCCCGAATTACCCCCGCAATGTTATGCATCTGGCGAAGATCATTATGTAGCAAGTGGCTATTGCAGGTGCAGTGCTGCCTACAGGACTTGAATTCACATCTGGCCACACCGCGCACCAGTGCGAGTGGAAAAGAGGCTAGGAAAGGTAGTCGGATACTAGTTGTCGGCTCATGTATTGTAAGCATAGGCACGAGGTATTTGGGACACCTAGCATTTCTGTAGCTTGGTGTAGCGGCGGTCTTGCGGCCAATAATGCAGCAGTGCGCAGAATACCCCACACGCCTGCTACGAAACGTGAATATTGGCTTATGTTTTCTTAACAACAGTGGGGCTCTACACGCGTAGCGAGAAAACTGCCGGGAAGTTTCTCGTAATTGTATTGTAAGTATTCGATGAAGCATAGGGAGGAAGGTGAATTCACCGGGAGTTTGAAACTCATCATGTGTGAACACGTGAGAAAAATTTCGTGCGTGGGAGCAAGTGTGAATGCTCAATACGCAAAACGAAACTCGCAGTTCAATTGCATCGCGAGTTTCCTCGCCACGTGTGTAGCGCATTAGGCACTAGTCGATTGCAGAGCGGACGAAGTTTGAAAGAGAACACGTTGACCAGTTGGATGGCCTCATTGATGCCTACGACGCTTCTCTACCGCCTTTGAAGCAATTTATTCTCCCTGTGAGGCAAACTGTCTTCGCTCAACACAGTTAGTAGTGTGGAAATTACTGTTGCAGTAGTGTATTGTATGCATGCAGGGTATCTATCTACGTAATTTGAGTCGGGGGTAATTCGCTCGGTGACCCCATCCTTCCTTCCGTTGGGAAGGGCATAATTTTACGAAAGTGATACCGAAATCATCCTTGAACTTTTTCCAACGCGAAAGTTGCTCGGTTTTCCTGATTTCAATTCAAAGATCAAATGCCCGAATTAGCCCAACAGATGCCCGAATTATTAGCCCATGGCCCGAATTATCCCTCACAAGCTGCAAGTGCGTATAATAATGCGTAGGGTACTATTGGGTAAACCCGGACACGAGGGTAAACCCGGACATCTAGAATATCTCAGCAACCATTCGACCGATTGAGACAAGTATTCTACCAATCGATTCCTTGAACTCTCTTTCAAATGAGCTACCATGTTCATCATGTGCTGAAGCGGCAAGTTCAGAAAAGCTTAGGTGTCCGGGTTTGCCCCATAGTACCCTACCCTACGTGTTACGTTCAATATTGTGCGACCAGTTATCTTTGTTATAGCGAGGCGGCGAGTTGTCTCTGCATCTGCACGCTGCTCGTTCGCTCTGTCGTTCTACTGAGCGTCGAGTGGCCGGTCTACTGCGCCACGAAATCATTGATCCAACTGCCCTGGTTTATTTGAACAGGTATCGATCAATTATTGATTCGAAACAACGCACAACTTTGGTCACAATTCTGGGGTTATTGTTTTAGATTGAGCGATTTACTTTTCGTCTTGTCTCGATACGCAGCTCAAGCTTGTGGTCAACAGGAACTTTCGTACAGGAAACCGAGAGATTTTCAGCTGCAAAAATCCTTGGACAAAACAAAGCTGTCCTAACATCATCACATGGAGTGAATATTTGCTCTGTGGTCGCGTGCATTGGCTGTAAATATCGGTATGAAGTGCTTTGTTTGTTTTATCCAGAGTAAAGGCGCTATTGATTTGAAGCTTGGTTTGTTCTTCCATGCGTGGTTTTACTCCACTGCAAATATTTGTTCTATGATGGATCTTTTGTATCTTACTATCTCCTTTTGTCGTGTGTTATTGTCTAACTTTACAGAGTTGGCAGTAGGCGTGGCCCTCTATCGATTGGACTCCGCGCGAAACTTAGTAGTCGCCTTTCTCATCTTAGTCGTGGTCACTTTGTGCGAGAACACAAACTACGTCATATTTTTTTTATTTACGAGAAACGTAGCACAAAACTTGCCCTACATCGCCTTTAGCTTTCAAATTTGACCTACGTGCTATTTTGACCTACGTACTATACGTGTGCGCTACTACTAATTGCGTGATCTGTGGAAAAGATCGGCGACCGAAAAGTTTAGTAGCAGCGTAGTAGCGAGAATATTCAAGTGTTGGACAACGGCCGAGAGGATATCGATTTTCGCCCAAATTTCTTCATCATGTACGTAACTGCCAACTCTGTAAAGTTTTACAATACAACACTTTTGCAGACATGTGATTCTGTCAATCGTGCTTCAGTTTTTTGGCTCATGCTTCCAATTCTGCATACATTCAGTGGAAGGTATACGTGTGGTACCTGTACTACAGTGTGTATATTTTTGGTTGGATATTGATGCCGCTTTCACAGTACTAAACTTGGCGCCGACTTGGCTACTCAGAATTTGCGGCAATTTCCGCACCAAGGTCAGCATGACGGAGAGTCAAATTCGTTATGATAACGTATTCTTGGTGAACTGGTGAGCGTGATGTTTCAATTTCCCTCAAAATTCTGCCAAAATCGGAATTAAAACGGTGAAAACCGCCGCGAATTCCGCGCAGCCAAATCAGCGTTCGCTCCGCATGATACTGTGAATCAGCCTTGGAGCTTGAAAAGCGTTACTTTGCTGCTGTTTCAGGAATCTCAGTGTTCTGCATTCTCCAATGCGGTTACTGTATAATTATGCTCAGTAAGCATCAAAATCGGCAGGATTCCGATGATGATGACGTTTTGCCCGCCGGGGACTCGAACAATTCAAGTATGCCTAATTCAAAACAATTCGGGGGGGGGCAATTCGGGTCACTCCTACCTGGGCCAAACAACAAATGTGCTACCAAAACCAAATAGTAGCTGATTGCACAAGGATCACTGTGATATCGCATCACATCAATTTTCTCCCTTACCTACTGGAAAAGGTTGGGGCGGGCCCGAATTACCCCAGTACATCATTACATCCTACTGGTGCATTGTTTACTGGTGCTTCACTTTTCCTTTCGCAGTATGTTCTATTTCCGTGTAATTGGGGACTGTGTGGGAAGATATGCTCTGCTGCGCAAGCCAATTTTTCTATTGATGCAGGTTTTTGTATCTTATTGCTTACAGTAATTATCACCTTTTCTCTCATCACGCGGCGACTATCCATGATTTGTACAGGTTTGCCGAGCGCCTTACTCTACAGTAATCTGTTGCTAGCTAGTAGCAAAAATATATAGGTAGCTTCAGCTGATTGCTGTGGACTCAGGCACATTCTTTTGCTGCGCTTGCATGCATTATCTGCATGTAGGCCTACATCTGTAACAGGAAGTTGCAGCGGTATGGGATTGTATCTTCGCGAGAAATTTGCTAATTCTGGCGTCTCGTAATCTCGAGAGATTTTTACGGCGGGCTTTTTACTTTTGCGGCTGAGCAAGCACAAAGGAACAGAATTGAGTGTAATATCACCGGTTTATATGTCAATGCACAATGCCCTACGTATACTCTGAGCTCAGTTTACCCAAGCACCCAGCTTTGATAGGCTGTTATTGGGAGATTTGGCGCTTTCTTAGTCTGCTCTTCTCAAATCCGTTTCCCCTTTCCTTCCTCTCAACCGTTGGTTTTGATGTTTACAACTTTTGACTCGCATTGGCTGTGGCACTTGCACTACGTACAGCTTTTCTCTTTGTGTCTGACGGTATCTGTTTGTTAGATAAGTTGTTTGTGTCTTCAAACTCTCATTCTGTCGTTGGCCTCGAGTTTATGTGCAGTCGAAGCTTTGTTTGCTACGATTTTGGGAGTAAACAAATGAGCTATAAAATTCACTTGTCCGACGTTTGCGAGGCTGCAGAGTTTCAGTTTGAAGACAGCAGACACGTCCTTTGCCATCCATCCGACTGACTGTGAGTCAAGACGACAGTCATGAGATGCGGTCTATGAGGTGACTCATTTCTCAGTTAGTCTGTTGGAACGAATAAATATGTCTTTTGTGGCATACAGAAGAAGAAGCAGCGGTTCCAGTGTGGGGTCGGGTAGCCCGCCTAAAACCGCCAACTTCTTTCTGCCTGATCTCTGCTTCTTCCGCGGAGAAAGTGAGCAAGCTCCCAGCTACACATACTGTACGTACGTAGTACATACATAGGCAGTAAATGCATTTGTTTGAATTGTGATGTGCTCCTTTGCTTTCTTGTCTCATCTTTGCGTCAGTAGGCGCCTGCTATCGGCTGTAGCTGTATGTAGGTATTTGTTTGTCTTGCGCATTACGCACATACAATATAATGCATATATTCACGTTCGGTGGTGCATACTACATATAAATTACTGGCGCAAAACTGCCGTTGAGCTCCTGGCGCTTCATTGTAAAGAGTTGCATTATTGTAAGTTGGTGGGCTGCTCGCATTTTATTTCGAAAGCTTTACCGCAGCGCTCACCATTTTTCTCCCTGTGCGAATTCGGCCATGCTGATCTGAACTCTTAAAACTGCTGAACTGCTCGGATGAGAAGCAAGCAGAATCAGCGCTGTGAATAAAAAGATGTTTCCACGTAGCTTGGAGATGTTGAGAAACGACAGCTACGACGACTTTCTAGGAACTTCGTCCTTCGATTTCGATCGACATCACCATCGTCTGACCAGTGGAGTGATGGCGGTGGCTGGAGTGAAGAAAGATGGGGACACGCATGAGATCTCCGCACCCTACGAAGTCCCCATGTTCCCTATCGAACTGATGGAGAACAAGAAATATCTGGAACGACAAATCTCCGAACGGTAAAGAAATAAACCATAATAATAGTGTAAACAGTAGAGTGCTGTGGGGTAAATCCGGCCACCTGTGCTCCTTTGAACTTGCTGTTTCAGCAAAAGACGAACCAAAAATAGCTCATTTGAAAGAGGAGAGTTCGAGGAAGCGGTTGGGTTGATGTAGCCCTGAAACAGGTGGTCGGATTTTCCCATGGCTGGGTTCACCCCATCCATAGTACACGTACTACATGAATGAATGAAAAAAACGTGAAGCTTGGTTCCGATAACTACTGTACTATATACGTAGGCCTACCTACCATTAGGAGTACCATAATGCTTGGCGGAGTCAGAAAGCTGTTTAGTACCGAAATCACAGTACTAAAACTACAGCTAATACAGATCGCTTTGTGTGCGAACCAAGCTTGCATGTTGCTTGTTCAGTATTACTCTTGCTAGTATTGATTGGCCTGCTCCTGCTGGTTTGGAGTTTTGGGCTTGGGTTTGGAGTTGGGGTTGGATGCGCCCAACTTCCTCTGTTTGATGCTGTGATGCTTTTCTACGTGGACTCTCGCGCAAACCGAATTCTTGTGTGATTCCTTCTATTCCTCTTCTGCAGGAGTGCAATATGCAAACTGCACAGCACGGTCTATGCGCGAGGGTCTTATAAAACGCAACAGTATGGTAGTGTATACTAATCTGACGGCTGGTGGTGTGTGATTTTTCTCCTTCTGTAGTCGCCGTCGACGGTCCAGTTTAGACGTCGGGTGAGAAAAGCTATGATTGCCCGGGGCACTTTATCATGTTCGTAGTTCGTACGTACAGGCATGTTATGTACCTGCCTAAATATGTACCCACGCACACGTGAATGTGCAAAGCTCGTAAACAGTAAACAACGCCACACCTGGTAGGTACAATTATGTCTAGTTGCATGCTGTGGTTTCAGTTATGGATGACTGCTCAGCTCAAGCGGTTTTTAGTTTCACCTTTTTACAAAGGCTATAACTATGGTCTGGCCAGCAAGAGTTTGCCATGGCATTCAAGGCGGGTTGCGTAAAATAGATTCACAAATGCGGATTTCTGTCCGTGCTTCGTGTACTTTTATTTCGCAGAAGCACACGCAAACTACGCAGGACGACTTGAGTCCCATGGCAAACTCTCTCTGGCCTTCTACTAACAAATAGGGCTGATGTGTGTCTGTCTGTCTGTCTGTGTGTGTGCAATGCTATAGACTCGCTCAGTTTTGCAGCTACAGCGTTCGCCAATGGCTCATTCGAAAGCTTATATGCCCAAGGGTGGCAAGAAGGTCTTCGATTTCTGATCTGATCAGCCGATCACCAATAATCGATCGATAATCGATATTTTAGTACTAAAAGCGCGCAGATTCACTCATAACTCACTCAATTTTGCAGCTACAGCATCCATTCAGGACTCTTTCGAGAGCTTATGGCCCCGAGAACGCCAGAAAAGCCTGCGATTTTTGATCTGATCAGCCGATCACCAATAATCGATCGATAATCGATATTTCAGTACTAAAAGTCGCAGAAACCAAACGACGCAGGTTTTCAAGCCAGCGTTTGCAAATGGTCACGCCCGAAAGCGCACACGAGACTAAAACGCGAGATGCGCTAAAGGGTTGCCAGATCTGCAAAAGGGTTGCCAGATTGCTAAATGCGCAAAAGGGTTGCCAGACCAGCAATATGGTTGCCACATGCACCACTTTTGCCTGATGCTGTGCAAAATGGCTGCCAGATGCACAAAATGGTTGTCAGATCTATGCGGAAAAACGGTTGCCAGATCTGCCATAGGGTTGCCAACTCTGCGATAGGGTTGCCAGATATGCAACTTTTTGCCAACTGCCCAAAGTGGTTCCAGATGCATAATAAGTTGAGTTGACAGATCACGATCTAAAACAGGGTTGCCAGATCTGCAAAACGGTTGCCAGATTTGCAAAAGGGTTGCCAGATCTGCAAAAGGATTTTACTGCGAAGCTGTAACGGGCCACTGGTAAACATAGTAAACAAATAGTAAACACTGGTAAAGTTATAGTAAACAAATGCTAGCTGCATGTGTCTTCATACGTAGTAGCTGCCCTATTTTCGTACTTGCAAAAAAGTTGAAAGCGTTCATCCGGCTATTTCATGTGCAAAGTTGGAGAGAGGCTAGTAGATAGGCTGGCATGACAAACTAATATACATAGATAATATTGCACGTTGATTTGCTTCTGCTATTTATAGCTTGCTGGCGTCATGCGTAGGTATGCAAGACGGATCTTCTAGAAGCTCGTTGTTTGTATTCGTATCCACCAGTTACGCTGAAAATATCTGGACGTTGTCGTGAGCTGACAGTGACCCCTGGCTGCTTTGTGCTGATTGCCAGTGCAATTTTGATTGGTGACCCCGACAGCACCGATCAAAAATTGTGCTGAAAATCAATGTACATACAGTAGATCGGAGGGGTCAGGTCGCGACTATCCAGAAGTTTTCAGCGCAACTGATCAATATTGTACCTACGTCACACACAATAAATGTTCTGATGGCTAATTTGCAACCTTCTTCCAAATTGATGCCGGTGTTTGGCGTTTGTAGATTTCGAAGTGGATCAACTGCTGCTGCAGTTACTGGGACGGGTGGGAAGAGAGCTGGAGATGGCTGCTTTCACAAGTCGCCGAAAACGCCTTGGGCGTCCGCAGCGAGCGCAGGCGGCGCCAACAAGACGGAGGCGACTCATCTGCACTCGCCCATCTTCATGCAGACCTTTCGCGACGCCAGCGATATCAACTACCAACGCGTAGCAATCTCCGGAGAAGAGCTGTCGGGGGTATAAACTAAACTCTCACCTATTACGTGCTCACAAGGGAAGGTCTCGTGTCCGTTCCACTTGTAGCTCAGTTTGTAGCGCACTCGCAGCTGTGAAGTTTGGGGCCTGGGTTCGAAACCCGGCTGACACTTGTCCTTATTTCAACTGCACCTACTGTATGCATTGCGGTTGGTGCTGTGCTGTTGTGTAGGTGCCGTTGGAGGATCTTAAAGTTGCCTCCACAGATCTGCGTCGAGCTCTTCGAGTACGAAAGAAACAGATGGACGCCATCTGTAACAAGTTTCCACAGACTGCCGCCAAATTTCTCACCGGCGAATTTCCGCAGAAGTTTCCGGAAGCGCGCTGCAAGCAAAGCATGCTACAATCCACTGGTAAGTCAACCTGCGAACTAACTACGTACCGTACCGTACATTGTACTGTACTGTACTATATATACTGTATGTGCGATGTGCGTGCTTATTCATTTGTTTTCTCGACTGAAAAATGAGACCTGCGAGGTTTCAGGCAATTTCGAGGATGACAGATCCGATATAGACGGTAAAAGCGGTTGAGCTTTCATGATGGCTCGTTCACATTGGAGGGAAATCAAGGCGCCCGGCGCATTTATGGCGGCTGTCCATGTCTTCGCGTCTCTCGAGCCATGGACAAGCCCAGCGCATGTCTCCGATGTGAATGAGTCTTGGCTCAGCAGCTACTGACTCATTCCATTCCCCAAACTCTTGTCCATCAAAACTGACACTTTACTCTGCATAACCTAATACAATACGCAATGTTTATTGTAAGTACCGTTTTCTGGGTGGCAATTTACTGTTTGATTTTTCCTAAATTTGGCTTCGCCCAAGATGAAAACTGCGCTAGCGTGTGTTGCCAGCTAAATAACGGCATGAAAGGAGTATGTATTATTCTCCGAGGTTTTTGTTCACATGTTATCCCATTCTCCGTTTGGCGGCAAAAGTAATTGACAGCATGCTGTGGCTATCGTGCGTGCATTGTTTTCTGTTCGAAAACATCAACCCATAACTGTGATGTTTCAGGCGTGGAAGATGTTGGCTATCATCCTCCTCCACCGCCGGAAGAACACTGGAAGTGTGAGATAGCAGGGCCGGCGGAGGGATACAGTTTCCGGTTTGAAGAGGGCATCGTACGCCTGATTTTAAACAGCGAAGGAAAGCAGACGGTGTTAGATGCCGGCGTAAGCAAGGCGCGCTATCTGGCTGATTACCAGTTTCTCTGCCAGCTCATCGCAGATGGACCACTGTACGTACCGTACCGTACTATGTAATGTACGCTTTCTGACACTAGTGAATTGTCGGCCTACACGAAGATGTACTAATGCCTCTGTTTTGTTGCAGAAAATCCTTCTGTTATCGTCGTCTGTCCTATTTGCACTCCAAATTCCAGATGCACATTCTGCTGAATGAGATTAGAGAGATGGCAGAGCTGAAATGTGTCCCCCACAGGGATTTCTACAATGTTCGCAAGGTACTACCCAACCCAGTATCTGTCCGGCCAGAGTTCCTTTGTGGAACGGAACGCCTTGTGAAAATATATATGAGGCAATCGCGGATTTCTGCCCATGGTTCTCACGTAGTACTCCTATTCTTTGGGAGTAAGTACGCGAAATTGCCCAGCACGGCCTAAACTGCCATAGCAAAGTCTCTCTGACCAAGCTATTTTATGAATGTACATACATTCGCACTGTAGCCTACAGTACAGAGTTTTGTTATGCGCTTACTCTAAATTACGTAAGTATCTTAGCGGTTGCTCCTAATAGGAGTGTAGTTGTAGTAGCAGTCAGTGCAGTGGATGAAGTGTGTTGAGGTGGATACTCACGTGCACGCCGCGAGCAGCATGAATCAGAAGCACCTGCTGCGGTTCATCAAGAAAAAGATGCGAACGGAGAAGAATGATCTGGTGTGTGTGAAGGAAGGCAAGCAGTTGACACTGGAGCAGGTCTTCAAGAGTCTCAACATCACCGCCTATGAGCTCAATGTCGACATGCTGGACGTACACGCGGTAGGTACTGTACTGATACAGTACAAGTACAGTGTGAGTATGGCCAGACTATAGTAGTTTCGCCCTTTCCCATCACCGGGACCTCTTCCTCGCTACGCCGGCACCTGTCAGTCTATTATGGACGAAACCAATTGAGCGCGTGGGGTGTTGTCGTGTTGCAGGATAGAAATACGTTTCACCGCTTCGACAAGTTCAACAGCAAGTACAATCCAGTGGGTGACAGTATGCTGCGCGAAATCTTCATCAAAACCGACAACTTCGCCAAGGGAAAATACTTTGCGGAAGTCCTCAACGTAAGCGCAGTTCAATTTTTCTATGCGTAACACAGCAACATACCGGAGTGTTCAGTAAAGCTGCGATGTACGTTACGTACGTACGTACGTACATGTACATAGTACATACATACGTAATAATATACAGAGTGTCTCAAAATAAACCGAACACTTTTCCGTGCATCTAACTCTGGAACCACATGTTAGATTTTTGTGCAGTCTTTTGTACTTAGTAGCCAAGGCTTCAGCTTAGATGTGTACAAAATTTCAGCTATTTGGTCCACATACTTCGGAAATTGTAACTGCTTGAACCTCAAAGCTCAAAATCGACGTTTTTCTTTAGTATGGAGAAAAATTGCGGTCTTAACTTTTCAAGATACCCTGTTCCATGCGTTTCTACATGCTGGCACTGGGGATAATGCATGAGATACACATTTCCTAGCATTTTGGGACATCTTTTTTCATTACGAAACTAATTTTTTTTGACCATGCACAGAAGACCCCTAAATCGGCACTACCAGCGCAAAAAACCTCGTTTTTGACCGCCGGAGAAAGAAGGGGTTTGAGCACCTTCCACTGGTCCTACGAAGCTAAAATTTTGTACACGTCTAAGTTGAAGCCTTGGCTACTAAATAGAAAAACCGCATGAAAATCAAAATGTGGTTCTAGAGTTACATGCACGTAAAAGTGTTCGGTTTATTATGATACACCCTGTACTTACATACCGGTGCTCCATTGGGTAATGTTGAGTAAACCCAGCTATGGGGTTAAAGTAAACCCGGCTACCATGTTCTTTCTATGTGGGTGGCCGGGTTTACCCCACCAATAACCGGCTGGTTTTTAAAAATCACTATGTGCGATGCATACACCCCCGTCTACTGCAGGCCGATGTCTACTTCACTCATACTGAACGTCTGTCTAATAGGGGCGTAATCCCGTGCTGCGTTGCGTGTTCGACTCACGCACTGGCTGCCCAATTTTTCAAACTGCTTCTCTTGTGCTTACATGTCTTAATAGAACATCTGTCTGTGCGTTACAGGAAGTGTTAGCGGATTTAACGGAGAGCAAATATCAGCACGCGGAATACCGACTGTCCATCTACGGACGGAGACGAGACGAGTGGGATGAGTTGGCCAAGTGGGCCATCTCCAACGACGTCTGGTCGCCCAATGTCTGGTGGATGGTCCAAGTTCCCCGGCTATACGACGTCTACCGATCGCGCGGCATGCTCAACAATTTCCAGGTAAAGCTGTTTACAGAGTCGTGGCTCTACCCTCCACGCGTCGAGCAACGAAAACGACCATGCGTTGCTGTGCCGTTCTTCCGTTCCATTGCGAAGAATCGTCTTAAGTTTGGAACAGTCGCGCGGCGGGTTTACCCCGTGATACCCCAGTCGTTCCAAACTGCGCCTAATTTTCATTTCCAGGAGATGCTGGACAACATCTTTCTGCCGCTCTTCGAAGCCACTCTGGACCCATCGTCCCATCCCGAACTCTACATGTTCCTGCGTTTCGTGGGCGGATTGGACAGTGTGGACGACGAGAGTAAACCGGATCAGATAAACTTCGACAAGAACAGTCCGACGCCCGACAAGTGGGATTGCGAAGAGAATCCGCCCTACAACTACTATCTCTTCTACATGTACGCCAATCTGGCGGTACTCAATCAGCTCAGAAGGTATTCTCTCTCTCACGTTCTTGGTACAGTAGATGAATGGATACGAGCTCCGAGCGAGTTCGGACCGAGTTCGGATTGAAGTCTGTTTGGTTTGGACCGGAACGAAAGTCGCTTGTTCACACGTCTCCGAAACACAAACTCGGCTTTTTGCACGCACTTTTGGAATAATGGAACGAGTTCGGAGGTTTTCTATTTTGAAGCATAGTCAACGCTCCGAATTCGGAGCTCATGTGTGTGACGCACCGGCACCAATGAAAGAGAGTGCTATGTGCATTCCTGACGGAAGGAATGAGGTTGTTTCAGAGCAAGAGGCTTTCACACGCTGGCTCTACGTCCTCACTGTGGCGAAGCAGGCTCCGTGTATCATTTGGTCACTGGCTTTCTCACATCGGAGAGCATCGCTCATGGTCTGCTGCTAAGAAAGGTGAGATAGATGAAGGACGAAAATTCGAATGATGAGGCTGAATGAATACGCGATGGAAATTGTGCTGTTATTGTAGGTTCCGGTTCTGCAGTATCTGTTTTACCTGTGCCAGGTAGGCATAGCCATGTCTCCCCTGAGCAACAACTCCCTCTTTCTCAACTATCACCGAAATCCCATGCAGGAGTTTCACGCAAAAGGACTCAACGTCAGTCTCTCCACAGATGACCCGCTACAGTTCCATTTCACCAAAGTATGTACACACAATGCTGCTGCTCATATCGCATTCCATACTCCATAGCAGTAATTTACCGTGTAGGTACAGTACGTACGTTATGTTCCGTATATGGTAATGCTGGGTAAACCCAACCATGAGGCAAGCCCAGCCACCTGTCGCACAGAGAATCTTTCTTTGTGCATGGCTGGCCACGTTTACCCCGCCAAAAAATCGATCGGGTTTAGCCCAGACACAATACATACCCTACGTGACAGGTGGTTGTTCTGTTTGGCAGGAACCTCTGATGGAGGAGTACAGCATCGCGGCTCAAGTCTGGAAATGGAGCACTACTGACACCTGCGAAATCGCCCGAAATAGCGTACTACAAAGCAGCTTTCCTCGCGAAGTAAGCTAGCAATCGCATGTACAGTCCTATAACCAAGCCGCTTTTATGTCTACTGCATATTTGTAATGCTGCTTGGTGGTTAGTCACTTGAAGATGTGGTTGCTTTTGTTTTAGCTAAAGTTGCACTGGTTGGGCCCGCTGTATGAAGAGGACGGTGTGTTGGGCAATGACATTTCTCGCACCAACGTTCCCGACATTCGGGTGTCTTTTCGCCACGAGGCGTTAGTGGACGAGCTTTGCACAACCTTTCAAACTCACGATCAGCAGGAATTGGAGGACGGTTTGCTGCGAGAGGAGCAAGAGCGGGCCATAGCCATAGCCAACCATCACAGCTGAGCTGTACCCTGCTATCAAACTGAAGGCTTATTCACATTGCAGACAGACACATACAGTACGCTCATCTTGTCCATGGCTCCATCTACTATGCGACTGCATGATGGACAACCAGGGATGCGCCGAGCGCATATCCTTCCAATGTGAATGCCCTTTATACGTACTATACGTATGAAATGGGATGAGTGCTCCGGTGTTAAAGATACTGTACTTTGAGTTTCATTCAATGGGTCCCTTGTGTAGTTCTGACCTGTGTTATTTTTCCGTACGAAGTTCTTTTCAGTCTGCATCTGTGATTTGGTATGTTCTTGTCAGTGTTTTATGTACACCTATGTACGAGTATTCTCCAGTTTTGCACTAGATGTGAACTCAACATTTGGCCTACGATCTACAATATATTCTATACACCAGTACGTATCATGATGTGCACGTGAAGAAAAACTTCGCTTCTCTATGTTGCTCGTGTAAATGCGTTTCTATGCCAACGGTATCAAACGCCGAGTATCGTTCAAAACCTGCAAACTTGATTGCTTCGACCATTGAAAGAATATGAAGATGTTAGCTTTTAGTTGCATGCAACTATTGGCTACATTCAATGTACATTCCTGTGCGCAGTTTAATGGGATCTGGCGTACAGCAGCTGAGGGAATTTTTGACCGTCTACAACCATCTGACTGAGCAGTGCTTCAACAGTTGCATCTTCGACTTCAACCATCGCAATTTTCATGCTCTGGAAGAAAATTGCATCTCAAACTGCATCAATAAGAACACAGCAGTGAACCATCGGATTATGATGATCTTTGCGGAAATTGGACCGCAACTGATGGGCATGACCAGTCAACAGCCACAAGCAGGAGCAAACAGTAGCGCAGCTGGTGCAGAAATGCGAAAATAAGCCTACGCCTCGCCCCGACCAAACTTGTGACTGGAGAATCAAAAGAGCATGGATCTCATCTCGGAACTGGGATTTCGTCAAGACGGCCGAAAGGCCAGCGAACTACGACGTCTGCACTGCAAAATGGGTGTATTGGAGCAAACAGACGGCTCGGCCTATTTGGAACAGGGCCAGACGAAAGTGCTCGCGGCCGTGTATGGTCCACACGAAATACGCCGAGCCCACAGAAGTAGAGCGGTGGAAGACGGCTGTCTGGTGAACTGCCAGTACAGTACGGCCACTTTCAGCACGGGAGAACGCAAGCAGCGGCCGCGTGGCGATCGCAAGTCGCACGAACTAACGCAGCATCTAGAGAAAACCTTTCGCGCCGCCGTTCTACAGGAGCAGTACGTGCACAGTCAACTGGACATTTTCCTGGAGGTGCTACAGTCGGAT
Source organism: Epsilonema sp. ZAB3_2 (assembly GCA_030247985.1). Taxonomy (NCBI): domain Eukaryota; kingdom Metazoa; phylum Nematoda; class Chromadorea; order Desmodorida; family Epsilonematidae; genus Epsilonema; species Epsilonema sp. ZAB3_2. The sequence goes on from JASAMW010006349.1 coordinate 56,441, forward strand.
GGTGGCAATCTTGCCGCATGCATAAAAGGGGGATCTGGTGGGAACAGTTGTATGGAGGTTGAACAAGGCATACTAGTACGGACAGAGACACAGAAGCAGGTGCTTGTTCAATGTTCGAAATACATAGGTAGGCTACGTAATATCTAATGAATATTGTCAGCAAATTCCAAGGCCTATTTATTGTCAATACTAGACTGACAACACAGTGACGACAGTTCTGCAATTTGTTGACAACAATGAGAAAGCTAAAAGCAGATTACCAACTCTCTCCGATATTGGCTGGACCGTTGGGACCGCGGTCCCAGCCCATATCGGAGAGAGTTTTTAACAAACACATTCCAACACAAATGTTCCCAGTAGATCCCCCTTTGTAACGCGGCGAGTTTGGCGCTGGTTGACGCGGGTGTAGGCGTGAAGGGGATCGTAAGCGCCGCGTGTTGCGGATGGGCGTCGACTGCGGACGGTGGCAGGCCGGTGGTGGATTTGACGAACGCGGAAGAAGCGGGAGACGCGGCGCTGCTTACGCTCGCTTTGCTGCCGAGAAAAAGCGAGGAGATCGTGGCCATGGAGCTGCACAGTCGCCTGCATCTGGATCACCTGGAAGCGCTGATGGACTCGGCAACTCAGGCTTGTCAAGACGTACACGCTGTACTGGAGGCGGCTATTCAGAATCATGTCAATCAAGTTGCAAAGGATTTGCGACCGAATTAAGGGGCGTACAGTAATGTGAAACAGTACATGTATTGTACGTACAGTATACGAAGATGCAGATCACATACCACGTACGTACACATACAATGCGTGCTGTGTACTCTACGTGTACGGCAGTGTTCACATCAAACCAACTAATATGCAAGAACTGTGCTTTCTCTTTCACACTGGTTCAAGGTTTTTGTTGAAACAAATCGATCGATGATGGATCTCTGTCCTATACAGTACAATACTTATATGTATGTACAGGGCGTATCAGAATTTACTCTCCGATGTTTGTGCTTATATCTCCATAAAGGACCGTCACTATGCGGTCTTTTGCATTATGTTGCCAAGGCTTCAACGTTTACGCATGCAAAATTTCAACTTTCTAGGGCAACTGGAAGCGGCTCAAAACAGCTCAAAAAGGCTGACCCCAGAAATCGAGGGTTTGCCTAATAATTGAGAGCATATTCCATCACCAAAGCTAATACATTTTCAAATCCTGCTCAATATCCTATAGAAAGGCGGAAGAACCAAATCTGCTGCAGTAATACAAAGAAAAATTGAAAAAACTCGGCCGTGGAGAGCTAACTTTCGCCTTAATCCAGGTTTTGTCCCCATAGTGAAAAATTCATAAAATTTTTGCATGAATTTGAGCCGAAAGTTCCAGCTTTCATAACTTCTTTGGTAGAGCGTCTATGGGGCTGAAATTTTGCCTGCATAATTTAACCGATACTGAATATGCCTGCCAACTCCATTCATTGGTGATCACGCGTGAGCACGAAAAAAAGAAGCTCCAGTACTGAAGGTGATCACACGTGAGCATAGGTGATCACGCGTGAGCACTTGATCACCTTCAGTACTGGAGCTTCTTTTTTTTTGTGCTCAGGCGTGATCACCAATGAATGGAGTTGGCAGGCATATTCAGTATCGGTTAAGAAGCTCCAGTACTGAAGGTGATCACGCGTGAGCATAGGTGATCACGCGTGAGCATATATGAAGTCATAAGTGCTCACGCGTGATCACCTATGCTCACGCGTGATCACCTTCAGTACTGGAGCTTCTTTTTTCGTGCTCACGCGTGATCACCAATGAATGGAGTTGGCAGGCATATTCAGTATCGGTTAAATTATAGAAGCCTTAGCTACAAAATACAAAAGAGCGCACTGAAATCGAGCGCTCTGTTGAGGAATGAGAGGCATAAACACCCGGAGAGTTTATTCTGATACACCCTGTATATAGCAATTAGCAATGCATAGGGGGCTACGTACGTATGCATGGGACATTTTTATGTTTTGAGATGTGCGCAGGGGTAGTATAATATAGGTTCAAAATTTTAGAGAATTCGAGTTCAAGTTCGAGTTCAGGTTCAGCATTTCAATTTGAGTTCTAGTTCGAGTTCAGGTTCACCAAAAAATTAGGGTTTTTTCGAGTTCAAGTTCGAGTTCAGGTTCAATTTTGCATACAAAATTTATATGTGGAAATTGGAAAAATGCTTCTTGACCAACACTTTGTTCCTCACTTTTGCAATTTTCCAATACTTTTGTATGCCCAAGGTGCAAATTCGACCATTCTGGCTTCAAGGTATAGCTGAAGGATGGTGATTTTTCATACACTATTTCCATAGGCACCAAAAAACTTGAATGGACCACAATAAAACCTTATTGAACTTTAATGAACCTTAATGAACCTTAATTGAACCTTAATTCTGAGAACCTTAATTAATTTTTTTGATGAATTTGAGTTCGAGTTCAAGTTCAGGTTCTCAAAAATTTCCCATTTGAGTTCAAGTTCGAGTTCAGGTTCACTAAAAAATTAAGGTTTTTTCGAGTTCGAGTTCGAGTTCAGGTCGAACCTATATTATACTACGCAGGGGTATATTTTTTTACGTCAAAATTGAGGGCGTCACTCAATCAACATTAGCAATCTGAACAATGCGATCATAGAAAGAACACGTCGCAAAGATATTGGAGGAATGGCTTCTCTTCCACGCTGCGCCATAGACCAGCTGGTTTGACCCGGCAGATGGCTCAGGACTTTGCGCCACAGTGTGGAAGTGGTGCTCAGGTGACAGGTCCAGTATTTTCCATCCCTCCTGCATACAGCCAGCCAAAAGCAATCCATCATCTTTGCATCGCCAATCCATCTCCCATACTCCACCTCCGCACTGGTGTTCGGTCAAGGACTGATTCACATTGCGAAGGTCGAAAAGGCGCACTCTCCCGTCATAACTGCCGGAAAGAAGCAAATTGTCATTGCTCTGCGACCAGAGTAGCTTCACAACTCCTGCAGTATGCGCCTTGTTGATGGCGAGGGGTTTTCGGCTGTCTCTGATGTCCCAAGTCTTGAGTAAAGAATCGTCAGCTCCAGACACAATCAAGAATGGTTGAAGGGGAGAATACACCACTGACCACACCTCCACAGGTCTACCCAACAGGGAATGTGCTTTCCACTGCTGTGAAACTGCTTCGCCGGCCACATCAACAATAAAGATGTCCCCTTGGTCACTGGTGGTCACTACTACGTTGGGGCGTTTGCAGTGATGGTCCAAGCATAGCAGCGAGGCTGGAGAACTGATTGGGATTGATTTGAGCTGCTCAGAATCAGAATGGTTGGGAGATAGCAGGGCTAGGCTTCCGTCTGATAAAGCGCCAAATACCAGCAGCTGGTCATTTTTCCCATGAGAAACGAACTGTAGAATCCGAAATACGCCGGCTGGAAGAGCCAGAGAACGAAGAATTGCAGCTGAGTTTGACGTGGCATCGAACTGGAAAAATATGACGCTCCCAGTTTTACAATTAGCGTCTTCAGATAGTTCATAACAAGAGCAAACCAATATACTCGAATTTATACTGTCGCCAGAGGTGCACCAAAGAATAGAAGCAGGACACGAAGGGATAACTGTCTCAAATAACACGCGATGAGATAGGGTCATGTTCGATTTACAGGATGTGCTACGACATGGCAACTGCTATTCTCTACATTCAGTACTGTATGTAAATCAATGTACAGGGTGTACCATAATATACTCACCGGCTATTTGTGTCTATATCTCCACAGCGGGAAGTCAGTTTCAAAAGCGGTCTTTTGTAACAAGTAGCCAAGGCTTCAAACTTTATGCATGCAAAGTTTCAAAGAGATACCTCAATCAGAAGCGGATCAAAACAGCTCAGTTTGTAAACCCCCAATTTCCACACATTTCTGCAGGCGGCCTGGTACAGATTGGCACACTTTCTGGCACAGAGTGCTATCAATCCCAGCCTGGTGGCTAAAGTGAGGCGGTGCCCCATCCTGTTGCAAATAAACTTCCCCAGTCCTCAGCAGCAGGCCAAACAAACATATAACCGGCCAAATCTGCTAACATTACGAGATAACTGTCACCAGTGACTGAGTCGTCAAAGAACACTGGTCCAATGAGCCCTCTGGACTGCATAGATGGGCAGACGTGTCTGGAGGTGTCCAAAAAGACACCGCTCCCAGGGGGCATGTCGTCATGTCGTAGCCCACTTCGCGGGCATGTCGTAAAAATTTTTGGGGTAGTCCATAGTGGGAAGAAATTTTTTGGAGGTGTGTGCAGAAGAGAAAATTTTTTGGGGCGCATGCAGGAGGAAGAGAGCAAGAATTTTGGGTGAGCAGTTGAACGGGAGACCTCTCCCTCTGAATGGGAACCATGTGTAGGTTCAGCAATGACATGAATTGGAACCACATGTAGGTTGATCATTGACATTGAGAATACAGTTTAGTCAATGTGCAAAGTAAAGAAAAAGAAACAGTTTTCATATGGTGGTATGAGAGCAGAATGGATGTTGCTGCACTGACATTGGCAAATCGAGGCTCTAACAATGGTGTTGCAGAGTTGACAGTAAAGTACCGAGCCTTCTGGACTTCTAAGCAATGTCTGCAGCATGCAAGACCTATACAAAGAGCACATCACACACAAGGTCAATTCTCTTCCTCTCAACCCAACACTGCTGCAACAGCTGGCTCGTCATCTCAAAGGGAGTGAGAACAGTAATGATGGCACACACAACCCTGAAGAGAAAGAAAATGAATCAATGCCAAAAAACAATCGTGGCAAATCTGACAAGACAAAATGGAAGAGATCCGTGCTGATCATGAAGAAGAGCAAGAAACCATTGAGAGTAAATGTGCTAAAGTTACCTTCAACCATTTCTCTTTGTGAGGATATGATGAAAACACTGAGCAAGTTCATTGCTAGAAGTATGACAAGCTCTGTGACCTCATATTATCATGCAAAGAATATTTGCGCATCTCACCTTGGATTCTGCTGCAGCTAGGTCATGCACCATATGTCCACCATACCCTTCCAGGAATCAGGATAAGAATACTTACCTCATCTTTCCTTTCTTGTTTAGAACATGCTTAGAATAGGATGATCCATACCATGATCATGCAGCCATTGCAGCGTATGTATGTTTGCTTGGAGCATTAGCATTGGTGTTGCTTGAATGTGTCATGTATTACAAAAGTTTTTTAGTGTACCAACTTTTTGGAGACCACTTTATAGAGGTTTTAAAGGTACCTCTAAAAAAATTTTTCGCCTTCGGCGGGACCTGGGGGCTCTGCCCCCTGGACCCCCGGCTGGGGGCTACCGGCCCCAAGACTGTTTTGGCTCGCCTACGGCGAGCCGGCCATGTCGTACCATATCGTACCTCACCCCAACCTAGGACACCGAGCTCCGAAGGTCTGCCCATCTATGCTCTGGAGGAAATTCCAGCCCATACTTCATCCAAGGGGCATTGACAGCTCAACAGTTCGTAAAAAATGTTGGGCGGAGAAAGGAGCAGGCTCAAGAGAACGAGGAAGGAAACGAAAATGTAAATTCGACGCCCAACTCTGTGCCGGCGCCTCAGTCTTGCCTGCGAAAAAGCTTCCGAAACTTTGATCGCTTACAGCGCTATGACATGAGAAGCTAGGAAGTTAAAACTTTGCATGCATAAAGTTTGAAGCCTTGGCTACTTGATACAAAAGACCGCTTTTGAAACTGACCCCCCGCTGTGGAGATATAGACACAAATAGCCGGTGAGTATATTATGGTACACCCTGTACATACATACGTACTGTACTGTAATTTACACAAGTCCGTTTTGGTCTTTCTTTATGGTCCGTTTTTTGCGCTTCTTTCAGTCTCAATGAGGCACTCGCGAACCAGAATTCGGGCGTGGATGATGGAACGTTTGAGTCGCTCCGCGGACATTTTGTTGCCCGTGTGAGTAGGCCGAATATCTTTGCCAAGCTCTTCAATGACGGCCAGCAGTTGAGTGTATTTTGATTGGGGAGCTTGATGCGTAGAAGGCAGCGAATACTAGGATGCCGCCACATTTCCGCCTTGTTCTCTTCATGATTGAAATGGAAGGACGTTGCGAAGCGATTCCAAATTGTTTGTAAAATGAAAAAAATTCGCTAAGGGGGCCCACAAATTACGTTACGCTCTGACCAAGGGTAGGGGGGTCAGACCCAAATGTAACGGAAGCGTAACGGTGAACATGGGGGGGGGGGGGGGGGGGCACGGACGGCTGCGTAACGTAATAAAATTTTACCTGTGGTGTTGCTGTTGGGTGTGTGCGGGAGGAGGGAGAGAACAGAGGAGGGAATGTGTTTTTTTTTATTTGCACATTGACTAAACTGTATTCTCAATGTCAATATCAATACATGTGGTTAATTCATGTCATTGCTGAACTACACATGGTTCCATTCAGAGGGAGAGGTTACGTTATGTCACAAAATTCTGTCTCTTCCTCCTGCATGCGCCAAAAAATTTTCTCTTTGCACACACTCAAAAAATTTCTTCCATATGGATAAAAAATTTTTAAATGCCAAGTGGGTAAATAGAATGCTAGGGTGTTTTTTGAATCAACAGTCTGCCCATCTATGCAGTCCAAGGGCTCATTGACCAGTGTTCTTTGACGACTCAGTCACTGGTGACAGTTATCTCGTAATGTTAGCAGATTTGGCCGGTTATATGTTTGTTTGGCCTGCTGCTGAGACTGGGGGAAGTTTATTTGCAACAGGATGGGGCACCGCCTCACTAGCCACCAGGCTGGGATTGAGAGCACTCTGTGCCAGAAAGTGTGCCAATCTGTACCAGGCCGCCTGCAGAAATGTGTGGAAATTGGGGGTTTACAAACTGAGCTGTTTTGATCCGCTTCTGATTGAGGTATCTCTTTGAAACTTTGCATGCATAAAGTTTGAAGCCTTGGCTACTTGTTACAAAAGACCGCTTTTAAACTGACTCCCGCTTGGAAATAGACACAAATAGCCGGTGAGATATTATGGACACCCTGTACATTGATTTACATACAGTACTGAATGTAGAGAATAGCAGTTGCCATGTCGTAGCACATCCTGTAAATCGAACATGACCCTATCTCATCGCGTGTTATTTGAGACAGTTATCCCTTCGTGTCCTGCTTCTATTCTTTGGTGCACCTCTGGCGACAGTATAAATTCGAGTATGTTGGTTTGCTCTTGTTATGAACTATCTGAAGACGCTAATCGTAAAACTGGGAGCGTCATATTTTTCCAGTTCGATGCCACGTCAAACTCAGCTGCAATTCTTCGTTCTCTGGCTCTTCCAGCCGGCGTATTTCGGATTCTACAGTTCGTTTCTCATGGGAAAAATGACCAGCTGCTGTTATTTGGCGCTTTATCAGACGGAAGCCTAGCCCTGCTATCTCCCAACCATTCTGATTCTGAGCAGCTCAAATCAATCCCAATCAGTTCTCCAGCCTCGCTGCTATGCTTGGACCATCACTGCAAACGCCCCAACGTAGTATTGACCAGCAGTGACCAAGGGGACATCTTTATTGTTGATGTGGCCAGCGAAGCAGTTTCACAGCAGTGGAAAGCACATTCCCTGTTGGGTAGCCCTGTGGAGGTGTGGACAGTGGTGTATTCTCCGCTTCAACCATTCTTGATTGTTTCTGGAGCTGACGATTCTATACTCAAGACTTGGGACATCAGAGACAGCCGAAAACCCCTCGCCATCAACAAGGTGCATACTGCAGGAGTTGTGAAGCTACTCTGGTCGCAGAGCAATGAAAATTTGCTTCTTTCCGGCAGTTATGACGGGAGAGTGCGCCTTTTCGACCTTCGCAATGTGAATCAGTCCTTGGCCGAACACCAGTGCAGCGGTGGAGTATGGGAGATGGATTGGCGATGCAAAGATGACGGATTGCTTTTGGCTGGCTGTATGCAGGAGGGATGGAAAATACTGGACCTGTCACCTGAGCACCACTTCCACACTGTGGCGCAAAGTCCTGAGCCATCTGCCGGGTCAAACCAGCTGGTCTATGGCGCAGCGTGGAAGAGAAGCCATTCCTCCAATATCTTTGCGACGTGTTCTTTCTATGATCGCATTGTTCAGATTGCTAATGTTGATTGAGTGACGCCCTCAATTTTGACGTAAAAAAATATACCCCTGCGTAGTATAATATAGGTTCGACCTGAACTCGAACTCGAACTCGAAAAAACCTTAATTTTTTAGTGAACCTGAACTCGAACTTGAACTCAAATGGGAAATTTTTGAGAACCTGAACTTGAACTCGAACTCAAATTCATCAAAAAAATTAATTAAGGTTCTCAGAATTAAGGTTCAATTAAGGTTCATTAAGGTTCATTAAAGTTCAATAAGGTTTTATTGTGGTCCATTCAAGTTTTTTGGTGCCTATGGAAATAGTGTATGAAAAATCACCATCCTTCAGCTATACCTTGAAGCCAGAATGGTCGAATTTGCACCTTGGGCATACAAAAGTATTGGAAAATTGCAAAAGTGAGGAACAAAGTGTTGGTCAAGAAGCATTTTTCCAATTTCCACATATAAATTTTGTATGCAAAATTGAACCTGAACTCGAACTTGAACTCGAAAAAACCCTAATTTTTTGGTGAACCTGAACTCGAACTAGAACTCAAATTGAAATGCTGAACCTGAACTCGAACTTGAACTCGAATTCTCTAAAATTTTGAACCTATATTATACTACCCCTGCGCACATCTCAAAACATAAAAATGTCCCATGCATACGTACGTAGCCCCCTATGCATTGCTAATTGCTATATACAGGGTGTATCAGAATAAACTCTCCGGGTGTTTATGCCTCTCATTCCTCAACAGAGCGCTCGATTTCAGTGCGCTCTTTTGTATTTTGTAGCTAAGGCTTCTATAATTTAACCGATACTGAATATGCCTGCCAACTCCATTCATTGGTGATCACGCGTGAGCACGAAAAAAAGAAGCTCCAGTACTGAAGGTGATCACGCGTGAGCATAGGTGATCACGCGTGAGCACTTATGACTTCATAAATGCTCACGCGTGATCACCTATGTTCACGCGTGATCACCTTCAGTACTGGAGCTTCTTAACCGATACTGAATATGCCTGCCAACTCCATTCATTGGTGATCACGCCTGAGCACAAAAAAAAGAAGCTCCAGTACTGAAGGTGATCAAGTGCTCACGCGTGATCACCTATGCTCACGTGTGATCACCTTCAGTACTGGAGCTTCTTTTTTTCGTGCTCACGCGTGATCACCAATGAATGGAGTTGGCAGGCATATTCAGTATCGGTTAAATTATGCAGGCAAAATTTCAGCCCCATAGACGCTCTACCAAAGAAGTTATGAAAGCTCGAACGTTCGGCTCAAATTCATACAGAAACTTTATGCTTTTTCACTATGGGGACAAAACTTGGATTAAGGGCAAAGTTAGCTCTCCACGGCCGAGTTTTTCAATTTTTCTTTGTATTACTGCAACAGATTTGGTTCTTCCGCCTTTCTATAGGATATTGAACAGGATTTGAAAATGTATTGGCTTTGATGGTGGAATATGCTCTCTATTATAAGGCAAATCCTCGATTTCTGAGGTCAGCCTTTTTGTACTGTTTTGAGCCGCTTTCTCTTGGCCTAGAAGGTTGCAATTTTGCTTGCGTAAAGGTTGAAGCCTTGGCAACATAATGCAAAAGACCGCATAGTGACGGTCCTTTATGGAGATATAAGCACAAACATCGGAGAGTAAATTCTGATACGCCCTGTACATACATATAAGTATTGTACTGTATAGGACAGAGATCCATCATCGATCGATTTGTTTCAACAAAAACCTTGAACCAGTGTGAAAGAGAAAGCACAGTTCTTGCATATTAGTTGGTTTGATGTGAACACTGCCGTACACGTAGAGTACACAGCACGCATTGTATGTGTACGTACGTGGTATGTGATCTGCATCTTCGTATACTGTACGTAAGTACAATACATGTACTGTATCACATTACTGTACGCCCCTTAATTCGGTCGCAAATCCTTTGCAACTTGATTGACATGATTCTGAATAGCCGCCTCCAGTACAGCGTGTACGTCTTGACAAGCCTGAGTTGCCGAGTCCATCAGCGCTTCCAGGTGATCCAGATGCAGGCGACTGTGCAGCTCCATGGCCACAATCTCCTCGCTTTTTCTCGGCAGCAAAGCGAGCGTAAGCAGCGCCGCGTCTCCCGCTTCTTCCGCGTTCGTCAAATCCACCACCGGCCTGCCACCGTCCGCAGTCGACGCCCATCCGCAACACGCGGCGCTTACGATCCCCTTCACGCCTACACCCGCTTCAACCAGCGCCAAACTCGCCGCGTTACAAAGGGGGATCTACTGGGAACATTTGTGTTGGAATGTGTTTGTTAAAAACTCTCTCCGATATGGGCTGGGACCGCGGTCCCAACGGTCCAGCCAATATCGGAGAGAGTTGGTAATCTGCTTTTAGCTTTCTCATTGTTGTCAACAAATTGCAGCACTGTCGTCACTGTGTTGTCAGTCTAGTATTGACAATAAATAGGCCTTGGAATTTGCTGACAATATTCATTAGATATTACGTAGCCTACCTATGTATTTCGAACATTGAACAAGCACCTGCTTCTGTGTCTCTGTCCGTACTAGTATGCCTTGTTCAACCTCCATACAACTGTTCCCACCAGATCCCCCTTTTATGCATGCGGCAAGATTGCCACCATCCGACTGTAGCACCTCCAGGAAAATGTCCAGTTGACTGTGCACGTACTGCTCCTGTAGAACGGCGGCGCGAAAGGTTTTCTCTGAGATGCTGCGTTAGTTCGTGCGACTTGCGATCGCCACGCGGCCGCTGCTTGCGTTCTCCCGTGCTGAAAGTGGCCGTACTGTACTGGCAGTTCACCAGACAGCCGTCTTCCACCGTTCTACTTCTGTGGGCTCGGCGTATTTCGTGTGGACCATACACGGCCGCGAGCACTTTCGTCTGGCCCTGTTCCAAATAGGCCGAGCCGTCTGTTTGCTCCAATACACCCATTTTGCAGTGCAGACGTCGTAGTTCGCTGGCCTTTCGGCCGTCTTGACGAAATCCCAGTTCCGAGATGAGATCCATGCTCTTTTGATTCTCCAGTCACAAGTTTGGTCGGGGCGAGGCGTAGGCTTATTTTCGCATTTCTGCACCAGCTGCGCTACTGTTTGCTCCTGCTTGTGGCTGTTGACTGGTCATGCCCATCAGTTGCGGTCCAATTTCCGCAAAGATCATCATAATCCGATGGTTCACTGCTGTGTTCTTATTGATGCAGTTTGAGATGCAATTTTCTTCCAGAGCATGAAAATTGCGATGGTTGAAGTCGAAGATGCAACTGTTGAAGCACTGCTCAGTCAGATGGTTGTAGACGGTCAAAAATTCCCTCAGCTGCTGTACGCCAGATCCCATTAAACTGCGCACAGGAATGTACATTGAATGTAGCCAATAGTTGCATGCAACTAAAAGCTAACATCTTCATATTCTTTCAATGGTCGAAGCAATCAAGTTTGCAGGTTTTGAACGATACTCGGCGTTTGATACCGTTGGCATAGAAACGCATTTACACGAGCAACATAGAGAAGCGAAGTTTTTCTTCACGTGCACATCATGATACGTACTGGTGTATAGAATATATTGTAGATCGTAGGCCAAATGTTGAGTTCACATCTAGTGCAAAACTGGAAAATATCGTACATAGGTGTACATAAAACACTGACAAGAACATACCAAATCACAGATGCAGACTGAAAAGAACTTCGTACGGAAAAATAACACAGGTCAGAACTACACAAGGGACCCATTGAATGAAACTCAAAGTACAGTATATTTAACACCGGAGCACTCATCCCATTTCATACGTAGAGTACGTATAAAGGGCATTCACATTGGAAGGATATGCGCTCGGCGCATCCCTGGTTGTCCATCATGCAGTCGCATAGTAGATGGAGCCATGGACAAGATGAGCGTACTGTCTGTGTCGGTCTGCAATGTGAATAAGCCTTCAGTTTGATAGCAGGGTACAGCTCAGCTGTGATGGTTGGC
>JASAMW010006351.1:0-17622 GCA_030247985.1 Epsilonema sp. ZAB3_2
CGCGTGTTAGGGCCACTCTTAACCGTTCTTCGCCCTCAGAAGGGAGTTTCGGGGTAAGGGGAGCCCCACCGCAGTCGTCCCCCTCCTGAGGGGCTACTACGGGAGCCCCACATGAGTTGGAGGGGGCACTCGATTCCCCCGAGCAGGGGACAGTAGCCCCCGGGCATACCGGAAAGGTATCGGATAAGCTGCGTTGGTGGTGAGCAGCATGTTCAAAAGTGGCGGTGTGGCCTACAAACAAATAGAGGAAGGATGAAACATCAAAGCTTTCATTTTACCGAATAGGTACTCAATCAATAAAAGCAGGCAAATGAAACCTCAACTTCACAGGTTCACCAACTTATCGCGATATTATTGTCATATTGGACTGACCAACACGTGAGTTTGACGTTTCAAAGACCAATGAAACATCTAATTCACAAGGTGAACTCGCGAAGTTGATGTTTCAAAGACCGTCAATGAAACATCAACTTAATAAGTTCACACAGCATCTCACGAAAGAAAATCTACGAAATTTCGGTGAACCCGCAAAGTTGATGTTTCACCGGCGCCCCTCCTAATAAATATCTCCTCTCCGCTTATTCCTACCAGACGAGGTCAGCGTTGGTGACGAGGTGAGTATGGGTCGGTCCAAGCTCAAGGATTCGCTTCTCTGCGCCCCTCCGAATCCGTCTTCGTCATGTCCTTCCTGAATCTGGTCCAAGCTCAGTCGAGAGAGGTCAGGTGACATGGGCATGAGGCCCAAGCTGCCCGCCGATTGGCTCGCCTTCATTCCGAACGGACCAATCAGAGACGACGCGTCCGCTGACGTCACTGCGTCCGGATTGGTCAGTTGGCTCAGGCTGAGCAGAGAGTTGAGGTCGCTCATCGAGGTTGTGGACGCCAGAGCGGAATCGGTCATTTCGGAACCGGACGAAGGGTAGACGAAATTCATTCCTGCGAAAAATGAAAACATATTGCAGAAATGTCGGTAAGGATTGTAGGGTAAACTGGAAGTTCATTCCTGCGGAAAATGGAAAAGAAAATATTTTGAAAAAGGGCTGTAAAGATTGCAGCGTAAACTGGGACAAATACGACCACGGACTGAATGACATTTGGTATTGTCATCGGTCGGATTTAACCCAGTTACCCTTATGGCTATTAAACTTCCAAAAATTACCTCAAAAATTACTTCCCAAGCGACAAGAAAATTTACCTAAATTACCAAACTGATACTACACAAAAATTACCTGGCTCGTCTCCAGTCGGACTGTCCACGGGCGGAATTTCCGTCTGGTTCTCATAGAACTTCTGCAGCTCCTGAACTGTACTGATCAAGGCCGGTACTTCTTGATATGTGGATGGTACGGGCAAGTTCAATTGCTCAAATAGAGCCAGCTTGGTCACTTCGTGATTGATATTCTGCAACAGTTTATTAGGCGTGTAGGGTACTGTGGGGTAAATCCGGACACCTAAACTTTTCTGAACTTGCCGCTTCAGCAAATGATGAACATGGTAGCTCATTTGAAAGAGGAGAGTTCAAGGAATCGATTGGTAGAATACTTGTCTCAATCGGTCTAATGCTTGCTGAGATATACTAGGTCTACCCTCACTAGCGCGAATCCAGATGCGCCCCTCTCAGTAGCGCGAAACCCAAAATAGCGTCATGAGGTGAGCGCGTCATCTCACTAGCGCGATTTGCATGTGCGCGCCTGGAAGCTTGCGCAACTCTCATGTGCGCGACACCTCAAAATAGCGATTTTATGTTTTCGCGACCCCCCAAAAGCGCGATTGCATGCTTTAGCGACATGCCAAAAGCGCGATCTTTTCCTGAGAATAACTTTTATTTTGAGCGAGAAAACAATTGGATTACTGGGTATTTCTTGCTGCCACTGCCATTGCTACTGTCTGTTATTCAGCTTTCCCTGACATGTAGGTACATTGTACGTAATGCATCCATGTCCTTTATGCTAGACAAACATTGGTAACTGGCTAAAGATGTAGCCACTCCTTACTACTACATAACAGATTGTATTGTACAGGGTGTTTCATAATAAACTGAACACCTTTCCGTGCATGTAACTCTGGAACCACACGTTGGATTTTCATGCGGTTTTTTGTGTTTAGTATAGCCATGGCTTCAACTTTGATGTTTACACAATTTTCGAAGTATGTGGACCGAATAGTTGAAATTTTATTCACATCTAAGCTGAATCCTATGCAAAAAACCGCATCGAAATTCAACGTGTGATTCCAGAGTTACATCCACAGAAAGGTGTTAGGTTTATATTATAGACACTCTGCACAATACTGAATATGTGGTAATGTGTGATGTGGAGTGACTTGCTACTGTGTGTAGTGTGGGCTACTGTTTTTACGAATTTGCATTGTGTCGCTAACTTGTTCAGTTTGCCCCTTGGAAAGGAGTAATGCTCATAAAGCAAATGAGTCCCCCTCTAATTTAGGAAGGAAATCACGTTTCGCGCTAATGAGACATGCGCAACTGGGACTTCGCGCTAATGGATATTCGCGGACATTTTTCGGCGCGCAAAGTATATGGCGCGCTAATGAGAGAACGCTCTTCTGGAAAACGCGGACATTTGGTGACGCGCTACTGACATTTCGCGCTTTTGATTTCGCGCTTCTGGGTGATGCGCAACTGCGATTCACGCTAGTGAGAACACCCCATATACTAGGTGTCCGGGTTTTCCCCGGGTCCGGGTTTACCCCACAGTACCCTATGTGTTGGCGGTACAAAATTCAATGTCCAAAAAATATGTCCACGCAAGAATTTCAGCATGAGAAAACAAGGCGTAACACTAAAAAACAAATGGAACTCAACCCTGCCGTATCTTTGTCGTACTGAGCGTACGTACAGCACAAGTCTCCGATGTGAATGAACCTTCAGATTCAGACCTATGGCTCATTCACATAGGACAAAAAAGCGCGCTCGACGTACGCCCGGCGGTGCATCCATGACTGTTCATGCCCTGAAGTTTGCCAAGCCATGGAACCACACGCCCGGCGCATACCTCCTATGTGAACGGGACATCAAACTCAAGCTACCAACTTACGTGAGTGGGTTTTCGTCGCTTTCCCGAGCGTTTCTTGCCCATTTTCGGTGACGAAGATGGAGCGAGAGAGGTCGCGGCAGCTACGGAGGAATAAGAGGCAGTGGAATCCTCCGATCTCAGAGATCTCTGCTTGGATAAAGGGGTAGTACTGGACTCGCAAGATTCTATAACAACAAAGAAGAGGTGGTCACACACTCACAATCAAGAATACATAGCAAATATTTAGCTGCATTTAGGTCATCCAGGTGTGGTATGTAGTTGTAGTTCAATGGTTAGGACGCTCGCCTGGAACGGAATAGGTCCACGGCTCGATTCCCAGATACATATGCCAAATTTTGCATGACCCCATATTCATATCTATCTACAGGGTGTCTCACGTAGATCTCCCTAACGATCGAGCCTTATAACTTCTGTATTACAGTAGATATCAAGCTGAAATTTTATCCCCAGAAACCCAAGAATATGCCAAATTTTGTGGCAAAATTTGAGCCAGATAGGTCAAGTAGGGATGAAATTACAGGCGTTGAAATGTTGGACCCTATTTTTATCATTTTCCACACTGAGCATGGCTTTGAGATTAGAATCTTCTGCCCAGCATGGTCAAGCTGCTCATCCAACATGGCAATATGGTGGAACAACAGTGACTGAACGTCATCACAGGCCAGAACACAGAAAAAAACAGGCGATATACACTCATGACTGCCTTCAAGGGGCTGTCTCTAGGTCAATAGTGGCACCACTGATTTGAAAATGTTGAAAAACGTGGTCGTAACTTTGCAAGCTCGTAATTTCATTCCTACTTGGCCTATCTGGCTAAAATTTTGCCACACAATTTGGCACATTCTTGGGTTTCTGGGGACAAAATTTCAGTTTGGTACCTTCTGTAATACGGAAGTTATAAGGCTGGATCATTAGGGAGATCTACGTGAGACACCCTGTATCTGCCCCCTTGAATTTTTTCACACCTTTGAACTTGTTGTTGTTTATTTGAAAGAAAAAAGTTCAAGGAATCGATTGATATAATATTTGTCTCAATCGGTCAATTGGTTGCTGAGATATGCAGCCCTGAAGCTTAGGTGGCCGGATTTTCTCATGTCTGGGTTTACCCCACATTACCCTACACGTGCAATATTCTTACCAGAGCTCGAAGCTTTATCCAACTTCATTCCTCCTCCCCTATCTTCGATGACGTCATCAGTGGAGCTTCCCATTGCTGATTGGCCACTGCCCGTCAGGTATCCCTGGAATTCTTGGCGCGTTGCCAAGTCCATCTGGTTAAGCAGCTGATGCAGATAGTCTAGCAGGCGACGACAGTGCAGTTTCTGTTCGTAAAATGGTTCCAGCTCATCGTCCGACGATTCGTCGCTAGTTTCTTCGATGGCTAGAGAAGAATAGGGCAAACTTGGAAAGTTGATGCTTCTAGAGAGAGTTATATGTAGTCTGGCCAGAGAGAGTTCGCTATGGCATTCAAGGCGCGTTGCGCAAAATAGATTCACAATTGCGGATTCTTGTCCGCGCTTCGTGTACTCCTATTTAGCAGAAGTACATGCAAACTACGCAGTACGATCTGAGTCCCACAGCCAACTCTCTCTGGCCATCTATAGCAAATATAAGAATCGTCTTGTCTAAAACAACGACGAAATAGCGCAAACTGGCAAAGTTGACGTTTCAAAACTTGCGTACAAAAATTGCAAACTGGTAAACTTGAGGTTTAAAAGAGCCTAGCATAGTAACGGGAGCTAACCGTGCCATAATTAGCCCGCTTCAGAAAACCGGCTCCATTTTTCAGCAGTGCCAGTAGCGAAGTGGTAGAAGGAGCAGTTGTTCGCTTTCACGAATCTGCCAAAGTTCAATTCCTTCCCCTTCCCAGACTTTAACCTATGTACACCGCTCAGCGGTAAACTCAATCTACCAACTTTCGATTCCTTCCTCTCCCCAACTTACCCTAACTCTACCCACACCCTCGCCCATAGCTCAGCGGTAGTCAGCGCTGCCCCATCTCCCCAGGTTCGATTCCTCCCTCCCCCCAAACCATTCCTAACCTTTCTGCGACGATTTTCTTCCGAATTTTCCCGCCATTTTTCTTCCTCCGCTCTCTTTCTTTTGAATTTCCCGCCCTTTCTCTGCTCCGGAAGATTTGAATTTCCCGCCTTTCCTCTGCTCCGTCCCGTGGTTCTCCTTAACCCAGAGCTGTCGGGAGTTTTCGTAGGCCTCCACCAGACGGCGTTTGAATCGCTTCAAGTTCGGCAGTTCGCGGTAGATGGAGCTGAGGCGGTTCTTGAGCTTACTCAGCTCCTGTCGTAAGCCCCTCTCGCGGTAGTTGGCCCGTTTTATGATGGTTTGGGAGTTCTGAAATAAATACAGTATGATAGGGCATGATCCGATAGCTATTAGGCAGAGAGTAGGGCGCTACACACGTTGCGAGAAAAGTCGGGGGGGGGGGGGGGGGGGGGGGCGGGGGGCGTTAGTATGCGATGAAGCATAGGGAGACCGGTGAATTCACGGGGAGTTTGAAACTCACAACGTGTGAACACGTGAGAAACATTTCGCGTGTGGTAGAAAGTGAGAACGCTCAATACGGTAAACAAAACTGTTAAACTCACCGTGAGTGAGATTACTCACCACGTGTGTAAAGTGTAGCGCACTAATGCCCCAATTCGGTTTTGCGCAAAGTAGTAAATATGCTCGAAGCGCCCTTAACAGATACCGCACAAAGGCGTCATTGTTGTCAACAAGTCGCCCAACTGTTGTCGGTTTGTCGCCCGTATGTTGACAACAAATATGGAGATTGTCGGTTTGTTGTCATTTCGTCAACAAGCTGACAACAAACCGACAAAATCCCCTTAGATTTGTTGCCAAAAAGCGGATACCGACAACAGTTCCTCATCTTGTCGACAACAATGATGCCTATGTGCGGTATGTGTTAACCCCTACCTTGTGATCGTCGAACATCTTCCTGTAGGCCGTTTCCTTTTCCCGCATTTTCCCGTACAAATCTCTGTACTGTTTCGCCAGTCGAATGGAGCGGTTAAGTCGATTGATTTCGCGCACGTATTGCTCTTCCTCTCGGGCGTTGTCAAATTTCTACTCAGGAAAAAAAAACAAATCACAACTACCAATCAATCAATTCTGGACCCATTCATACTGGAGAAATGCGTTGGGCGTACGTACGTTCGGCGTGTCCATGACTCGACATAGTACGCAAAGGCATGGACAGCCATGGATACACCGAGCGTACGCCGTACGCACATTTCCTTCCAATCTGAATCAGTCATTAGTCATGCATGACACAGTACAATGTACGATGTACCCACCCACAGTAGGTACTTCGCTGTACGTACAATGGGGGAGGTACAAATAACTTTCGCGTACATGCAGTAGCGCTTTTTGTAAAAAAAATAAATACTGCCTGCCCTCGATTTCGTCCCTTCCTACGAGTGTCCAGAAAGTGAGGACAGGCGGGGAGGCGGTATTTATTACTTATTTTCATAGCTAAAAAATTTGCGTAAAAACAAAGGAAACAAAACAACAAAAAGCGCTACTACATGTATACGAGAAAGTTATTTGTAACCTCTCCCATTGCGTACTACACTACGCTACCTTGTGATGGTAGGCTCTCTGCACATCATTCCTCGTTCGTATGAGCATGTCCACATCTTTCGCTTTCCAGTCAGGGTCCGATTCCAGTGCTCGAAGCTCTTTTTTCTAAAAAAAATAAAACGTAGGCTACACTGTATTATTTTTACAGGTTCATTCATTCATTTTACAGGCAGCCTACGATATGGCAACTTTCCAAGATACTAGTAACCCCCACATTAGACACATAAAAACTACAAACCTTCAAAACTCTACTTCCTTGTAAAATAACCACGCCCCTCTTTCCGCGATAAAAAGATGTCCCCTTTTCGTTGTCAGGTAAAAGTCTTGTTCCTCAGGCGCGCGCGTGGCAAAAGGAAAGGACAGTCAATAACTCACTCTTCTTTGCGCACTATACGTATGTACGTAAGTCATACTGTACGTACGTCACCAAAGGTTTACGGTCACTTCGTTGCGGGTTTTTGGGTTGCGGACGTTTCGTTGCGGACATTTCGTTGCCGCGGTCACTTCGTAACGAGAACTTTCGTTGCGGGTACTTTCGTTGCCGTTTTTTCGTTGCGGACATTTCGTTGCGGTCGTCGTCTGGTCATTTCATAACGCGAACTTTCGTTGCCGGTCATTTCGTTGCGGGTCAGTTCGTTGCCAGTTCAGAATGGTCACTTGGTCGTGAGAATTTTCGTTGCTGGTCATTTCGTTGCGAGATTTACCTAAGCTTAAGCCTAAGCTAAGCCTGCAACGAAGTGCATGGCAACGAAAGTACTCACTACCAACTGACCAAATCAAGGCCGGCAACGAACTGACCCGCAACGAAATGACCGGCAACGAAAGTTCTCGTTACGAAATGACCAGACGACGACCGCAACGAAATGTCCGCAACGAAAAACCCGCAACGAAAGTACCCGCAACAAAAGTTCTCGTTACGAAATGATCACCGCCGCAACGAAATGTCCGCAACCAAATTTCCGGCAACCAAACGACCGTACCCCTCACCAAAAGAGCGCCACTGGTTACGAATTTTAAGACGAGCGTAAACTGACGGTAAACGAGAAGGAATAATAATATAATACATAATGGCGTTACGCATGTTTGCATTATTATCATCTGCCTTTCGATCATATTTCAAGGCAAGCTGTGCATATTACCGTACCGTACATACGTTTGCACTCAATATAGGAGTGCAGTACGAATGTACGTAGCACAGTGCGTACACATGTACGCATGCATAGGTACCATTACAATGCGTATGTACGTAGTACAGCGTGCACATGTACGTACACATGCATAGACACAATTCAAACGTTTTAGCCCAGGACCCGAACCCGTGACCTCTAATCCAACCCCGCCCACTACCTCGACACCACGCGCTCAGATAACTTTTTCGCACACCATTGATCTCATGCGCTCGGAGGAATCCGAACCCGTCTCCTTCCCCTTCCACGCCACGCCCACTACCCCTGAGCCACGCGCGCACCCCGCCTCAAACGTGTAAAACTCCCTCTTACGTACGTACCATCTCATCCACTTGCTTCTTCATCTCTTCCAACGCTGGCTTCATTTCCTGGCTTTTCTGACGATGCAATTCCTTTTCCTTTCTTTCTTGTTGGATCATTTCCTTTAGACCGCTTAAGCTCTTTCTCTGGTGCTCCGGTTGTCCGTTAAACTCCTTCTGTTGTTGCGCATCGCCGGTGGGTCCGCCCTTAATCACCCGCGCCTCTGCTTCCAGTTGGTCAATCTGCAATACAGAAATAAATGCGTGCTTTTACACAAAAATCACTGCCCGAACTGGTGGTCGAGTGGTAAAACGTCCACTCTTTGGCAATCAGGTTCGATTCACGCCTGGATCAAACAGACAACAGCCTATGCCCAGGTGGTCGATAAGTTAAGTAGGCCTACGGTTGACTCAGTATTAATAGGCAAAGAGGGCTTTGGTTTCATTCCCTCTTAATCCTTCATAAAAACGCAAAATGCTTAAACTAAATGACCGCCTAAACGGTCTTGTAGCTCAGTGGTACAAAGACAAAAAACTCCCACCCTTCGGCAACGATAGGGTACGATTCCAGCCCGATCCCTGGATACAAAGGTCTACCTTTATGCAAAAAAAGAAAAAGCGCACCGGTAGTCCAGTGGTAAACGCCGCCCCACTTCACGCAACAAGATGCCAGTTCGATTCCCGCCATTCCCAATCTTACATTTATTTATACCTCCAAGTTCACTTGCTGTAGTCTCGCTTGAAACTCATGTCTATTTGGTCGCTCCATAGTTGAGCTAGATGATGGCAGATCATTACCACCACTTGAGGAAGGTAGCAAAGGCAGGGAGGCAGGTGCAGAATGGTAACTCTTATTACCACAGGGATTGTCATTGCAATCTGTAAGAAAAGAAAAAAAGATACGCCATTACTATAGTCTGGCCAGGGAGAGTTCGCTCTGGGACTAAGTCGTCTTGTGCAGTTTGCATGTACTTCTGCTGAATAGCAGTTCACGAAGCACGGACAAAAATCCGCAATTGTGAATCTATTCTTAACGCACCTTGAATGCCATAGCGAACTCTTACTGGCCAGACTATAACACCCTGGAGGGAATATAAGGTTGGCTGGGGTACTGTGTGGGGTAAGTTTGGAAAGTCCGGGGCAAATTCGGACATGAAACTTACATGCCTAGTTGGTAAAGCTATAGTAGTCTGTCCATGGTGAGAGGTATCACGAATTTTTCCCTGCCTTTCAC
Organism: Epsilonema sp. ZAB3_2; assembly: GCA_030247985.1. Taxonomy (NCBI): domain Eukaryota; kingdom Metazoa; phylum Nematoda; class Chromadorea; order Desmodorida; family Epsilonematidae; genus Epsilonema; species Epsilonema sp. ZAB3_2. The sequence continues at coordinate 9,374 of JASAMW010006351.1, forward strand.
GTATGCCTATTCCTATTCTGCAAAAGTACGTTCGTAAATTGCAGAACGGTCAAAGGCCCAGGGACATACAGTACAATAATCTCACTGGGGACGGATAATAAACTATCTTGTACTTTTTGCCACAAACTTGCAGCATTGCACTGCATTATTGTGCATACCATCCAAAGCGTCAACCGAGATTTCTGATGTTTCAGCAGGGGGTTCTAGCGCCTTCTTCAAAATGGCGGCACCCATTGCATAACAAGCAGAAATTAGACCACAACCACAGAAGGAATGTTCACCGCTTCTATCAGCCATTCATTTATTTCATACGTGCAACTGCTATGAACCGATAGTAAAAAGGTTGCACAGCTTTAGCGTTACATGTCACATCGTATAGTACGGTTGATCAGGCCAGCTTGCTTCATTGACGTCACACTATTGCAATTCTTGCATGGCATAAGCGCAAGTAAAATTTGCAGCAAAAAACAGAATCAGTTATTTTCCATTTATCCCATATCATGTTTGTTGATATGCGACAACATATGCATGAGCAAAAATTTGGCACACAATCCAACTTTCTTCTTTTCCATGAATAAGCGTACAAAATAACAAAAATCAGGTGATTTGGTCGTCGCACATTATACGCCGTTGATGATTCACACATTACGTATGTACGTAGCGCATCTATCTACTCACTCTCTCCACTGAAAATAAATTTCAGCCTTCAGCACCTACTACTACGTACTACAACCACCCGAAAACCTCAATCAACGAGCAGTATGTCAACAAAAGGTCAGCTAGCTGCATCGAATTTGTCCGTGAATGTCCGTGTTTTGCGCAAATTAATCCATGCGAAACGTATGTAGCACAAACCTAAGAAACCAGCGGCCTTTTTTCAAGTCACACGTACGTATGAACACAGGAAGGAGGAGTGTAAAGAGCGGTGAGTTGTCAAGGGACACGTCATCATTACCAGACCCCAGACAAGACGACAACACTCAGTATGGACACGTGTACATATTATACTACACTGTATGTACATACATACATATGCAAGAGTTCATCCCCAGGAAGAAAGTAACCTGCCTTGTTGACACGCTGTGAAAAGTGGCAGCATTTTAGCGCAAAAGGCACGGCAATCAATAAAGAGAAAGCGCCTTGCGTTTCCTGCTAAATTGCGCATCGCGTTAAGAATGAACCCACTGACTGAAGAATCAAATTTTTGCTCCTTGAAAGAAAGTGAGTGTCTCTCACCAAAGTGCCTGAATGAATAGTTCACACCTTTCTTTATGTTCCCTACCCAAGCCTAAAGCAACGTTTTTCAAATGCGCTCGTTTCCTTTCTTCCACGTTTCCAAGAATTACGCTCACAGTTTTCCAAGAATGGGGCACAGCCAGCAAACTTACCCGTACACGTAAGCAAAAAAGGCAAAAAGAAACCATAAACATGCGCGTTGAGGCGACAAAATCATTATTCCTTGCTGTATATCAATTTCGGAAAATCATGCACAACAGGCGGCAAGCAAGCATGCACAAATAAAGGTCGGTATCATATACGTAACTACTACAAGAGCGACTGTCGTGACCTTGAACACGTTTTGACTGACGCATCGGTATGTATTTAGTTACACTGCAACTAGGAAGCACCTAAGTTGGTTAAAATTTTTTCCATCTGAGCGCAGTGTCAAGCACAAAGTGGCACATATTTGTCTCGCCGGTCCGTTTCATACGCCCTTACTGCAAGCAAACTGCCGTGTTTCTTGCTCTAGCAAGAATTTACGCATAACTCCTCGTATAAAGAAGCATAAGTATCGGCCTTTCGTATTTCTTGAACAAACGTTGGACCTTAACTCCTCCTGTCCTCGGAAAATTCGACGACCGTTTGACGGCCGTCCAACGGCCGTTTTGACAGCCGTTTTATTTCCGTTTTCCGGCCGGAAAACGGTCATAATGGCCGTAAACGGCCGTTTCCACCGTTTTTTTATTCTTCATTGCTCCGCACCACCGAAAATAGTAGGAGACGCGAAAATTTGTTATTCCTTCGTTTTTTCTGTGATATCAGGGATTTTTAGCCAATATTTAGCCCACAAGCGCGAATGTTATCAGTTTTGACTCATTCTGCCTTCTCTCTTCGCTCCTTTCACTCGTTGGTAGTGCGGAGCGACGAAAAATAGAAAAACGGCGGAAACGGCCGTTGACGGTCGTAACGGCCGTAATAAAACGGCCGTCAAAACGGCCGTTGGACGGCCGTCAAACGGTCGTCGAATTCGCCGAGGACAGGAGGAGTTAACACATACCCCAAGGAGGTGTCATTGTTGGCAAACACGAAACAGATTTGTTGTCGGTTTGTTGTCTGTGTGGGTGTTGTCGGTTTGTTGACGAACGGACAACAAACGGACAATAACATCCATATATTGTATAAACGGACAGAAAAATCGACAAATCTGTTTCTTGCTGTCAACATTGACGCCTCCTCGGGGTCGGGGTATGTGTAAAGCGCAAAAATAACAGTCCGCTAGTTCATTATAATGGCTCATTCACATTGGAAGAAAATGCGTTCGACGTATCCAATAGCTATCCATGCCCTTGCGTTGTTTCGAACCATGGACACGCTGACGTACGCCCAGCGCATGCCTCCTATGTGAATGGGGCCATAAATATCTGTGATAACTGTCCACAAGCGCTCGTATACCGTCATAACGTACTTTTCGCAATAAAGCATTTATCGACCGGTTGCGCTAAGAAATTATGGGTGGTTGTGAGCTGACCCGCTCCATATTACTTTACACTCCATTTTTTTAGTGCATTTTTGATGGGGGAAATACAGAGAGGTAAGCTCGCGACAACCCATAATTTCATAGCGTAACTGGTCTATAAATAGGTGTCGCGTCAACGAAAAATGCAAAATTGAATGCACTTTTCTTCACAAAACCCAAAAACAACAACTACCCTCAGACCTTTTTAAATTTGAACCAACCTTATTTTCCCAGTCCGAAATTGCCCCACAGTACCCAAAAAGTTAACACACAAAAGAATATTCTTACTCGATTGCTGTGATGATTTATCCGACATGATTTGAGATCATTATCTGATGAGAAGAGAAGATTTGATTGCAGCGAATTTACAAAGCCGAAAATGCGACAACCGCCAAGAGAGAAGCAAGCCAGCCCACGATGGATTTGAAAACCGCCCGTGAAAGACAAGCGCGGGACCTCCGCAAGTCTGTTTCGCTACATTTTGATCTGAAGATGGTCGTTTATTTTGCAGAAATACTCTCTAACTTGAGCAAATTCGACAGCAATGTAGGTGTAATAGTCGTAGGAAACCTGAAAAACACGAAAATATGAGCGTAAACGTTTTTTTTTTTTACATCCTTTTCCGTTTTCTTCTGTCCTTCATTCCTTCCTTCACTTCACCTTTCTCCGTCTCGTTTTGTTTGTTTTCTTCTTTTCTTTTTTCCTTATTCGCGTAACGCAGCGCATCGCGGTTGCGAAGTTTAGGAATACATCTTTCTTCCTCTGTAAATACAAGGACTCCTAGACCGCGTACTACTACTACTATAAACCAGGACGACCATCGGCTAAACCACGCAAGGACGCTATATTCCCATTCTCTTTCCACCCCTACTATTTATTTTTTTGCTAGGTACACTACGTTGTAGAGTGCTTCTTTGGAAATGTACCTTGGACACCTTTTTTATGGTCCAGCAGCCGTTTTCCAAACATATTGAGACTTCCGCATTACGTTGCTGACCAGTTTAAAATTTAACCCCTCCTGTATGCTGAGATATAGCTGCTGGTAGGCCCAATTTGCCCCTCACGTGCCCGCCACTTTTTTCAAAAGTTCTTACCATCATTCTACTCCATTTTCTTCACAGATTTCGATTTGGGGCATGCCCCTCCGATATTTTGATGAATACACCATGATATAGCCCAAAAAGGGGTAATTTTGGCTAATTTGATCATTTTCGTCAATTTTGGTGGTGTATTTATCAAAATATCGAAGGGGCATGCCCAAACCGAAATCAGCGAAAAAAATGTAGTAGAATGATGTTAAGAACTTTTGAAAAAAGTGGCGGGCACGTGAGGGGCAAATTGGGCCTACCAACAGCCATATCTAGCATACAGGAGGGGTTAAATTTTGAACTGGTCAGCAACGTAATGCGGAAGGCGCAATATGTTTGGAAAACGGCTGCTGGACCATAAAAAAGGTGTCCAAGGTACATTTCCAAAGAAGCACTCTACAACGTAGTGTACCTAGCAAAAAAATAAATAGTACATACAAAAGCATGCTGGAACAACAGAACTACACCTGGTTTTCGACGTTTTCTGCTGTAACAATGAAATAAAAACAAATTTATGTTGATTTCAGCTAAGTAGTCATGCATTTGAAGGAAAAATCACTGTCAACTAATCACTTTAGCATAATGTGCAATACAGAATTGCATGAACAAAGAGCTGGTTACTGCTTCCTAGTCATGATAGGCAATACTACTCTTCACCATCAGTCACCCCACTGGGAGTGACCAGTCATCTTTTTCTATCCAGGAGCACAACTATTGGTGTCAGCAAGTTGACATGGGGTGCAGCAAGCTTACACACATCAGCAGTGTAATGTGGCATATCATGCTTTCTTTATAACATGTCACGTCTACATCAAATGGAATGCCATTGATATTGTCAACATGAAAGATAATTGGTATGAGATGAGAAGCACATGAAAAGTTGGGCTAGTTAGTGTATTGCCTGGTGTATAGCCTATATGCAGTCATAGCCAGTAAGATGTACAGTAATTGCAACATCAGGATGGGATGAACCATGAAAAAACAAATAATAGAATGCTTCCAGTGGACATGCTGGATATTTTGAAGCAAGCAATAAGTACTGTGCATGTACTGTACTGTAATGTAATACATTATGAACAACCCACTAGGTCAATGATAAAGATTGAAGGTGGTGAGGCAAAGGGTAATAATAAATGAGGCAAAGTAGCATTGTCATAGTACTATGGGTTATGCATTATGCACTACATCATTTCAATATGGATTACCCCTTAGATGGAAAAAGAGTGTGAATGCCTTTTTCTTACCTCAATCTCTGGTTGCTACTTCTACTGTTGTAATAGTCCTTGATCTAGTGCCAATGGGTTATACATAATGCATTACATTATGCAACTCACACTACTTTCTATGCTGGCAATGCCAATGACATTATAGGTGACAAGCTATAGGTAGACAAAACATGATGGCATATGCATTGATTTCATTTTGGACCACTGATGTGTGTAAAAGCTGCACCCCAACAACTCTCTGACACCAATGGTTGTTCATCTAGATGGGAAATAGATGGAAACGTATGGCTGGTTTACTTCCAGTGGGATGAATTAGGGTAAGAAGTATTACCTACCATGACTATGAAGCTGTAACCAGCATTTTGTTCATGCAATTCTGTACAGCACACTATGCTAAAGGTGATTGGTTGTCAGTGATATACCTTCCAGTGCATGAATACTAAGCTGGTATGAACATAAATTTGTTCTCACTTCATTGTTTTAGCAGAAAACATCAAAAACCTTGCGAATTTCTATAGTTTTGACGTGTTTTTGTATGCAGGGGTGTAAGAGAATGGGAATATAGCGTCTATTGCGTGGTTTAGCACTGGTCCTCCTTGTTGGAGTACGTGTGCGGTCTAGGTCTCCTTGGTAAATAGTCCATGCTCCATGGATATCTGTCTTATCCTAAACTTTGCAACAGACAGTCTTTCGGCGGTGCCCAATACCAAAACTGCCCAAGAAAAATCAGTAGACATTTGTTCCGTCTGGCACTGGCACGGGCAAATAGGTTTTAAAGTTTTTGATCCTAATTTTTACCAGCTAATTCCTATTTTACACGATCACGATTCATCAACAACATCCCATACAAATAAGGGTAGATTAGATAGCTTTCGACGTGGTCACTGACTGTTCATCTTCATGCTCTTAGATTTGGGAACAATGCCTTTGTCAATTAGACTGTAAGCCATTTCAGTGATAGATTGATCTGCAGGCTTCAAGTCTGTCATTCCCAGCAGTTCCTTCACCTGTAGAAAAACCCTCGACTTTGTTAGAAATAACGCAAAACAGCACAAGAAAGAAAAAGCGGTCCAACTTTATGTTTTCGATATAGGGTACTATGGGGTAAACCCGGACACGGGGTACACCCGGGCACCTAAGCTTTTCTGACTGAACTTGCCGCTTCGGCAAATAATGAACATGGTAGCTCATTTGAGAGAGGAGAGTTCAAGGTATCGATTGGTAGTATACTTGTCTCAATCAGTCGTACGGTTGCTGAGATTATTTAGGTGTCCGGGTTTACCCCCGTATCCGGGTTTACCCTATAGTAGTTGACCCCAATGACATTGACGTACTGTACATTCAGTTCAGTTTACCTTTCTATTGTCGAAGAAGGTTTCATAGCCAATCATGGGGAGTAGTCCTTTCACCTGTTTGTCAAAGAAGCTGACTAGCCACAAGAATGTGTACGGTGCCTCTCGCGTGGGTATTCGGTAGCCTAAACCAAAAAGAAGACGTAATCGAGGACAATCGAGAATCGACCATTTCCATCCTACATTTACTGCTTTTGTGATGTGATTTCGTTGTCATGCAAGCCAGTGCGAGGTGACCCCCTCATATGGCCCATTCACATAGTCGGGGATGAGTACGTATTGTACGCTTGGCGTACGCCAGGAGTGTCCATGGCTCAATACAAGGCATGGACAGCCATGCATGCGCCTTAGGTTACGCCGAGCGCACTGCATGTAATGTGGCTAATAGACCGTCAGAAGGACAAGCTTTGGCCAAAGTTTGATGGTACGCACTAGCAAGCAACCCCGTTAATAATTTTTTGCCTATGAAAAATTACCAAAACATTACCATTATGGTAATACCACCAATTTTTACCTTTTGGTTGAAATTCCTTCGCGAGAACAGCGGCCATTTCCTTGAACCACATCTCCCTCTCTTTGACCAAAATGCGCAGATTTGCTGCAGAAGGGCTCCTCATGGCACTGAGATGAGCTCTGGCCACATCTCTTACATCCACCACTGGAAAAATGATGTGAGGAAGCATAGGCATCTCACGCATCATGGCTGCTTTTATCACCTAAAAAAATTAGAGGGGATGGGTCGACAATATCGAATATCGAAAAATATCGGCTTTTTGGCATATTTTCTCTGATATCGATATCGTATCGAATATCGTTTTTTCAATATGATGATATCGACCCACCCCTAATATAGGAATGGGAGTATGGGAAGAAGCTTCTCCTTCTGTACTGTACTGTATGTTTAAGCCTAAATCCAAAATGCAACTGTATGCAGTTGGGGTATGTACTGCATGTTCACTGCGTCCACGTATGAGCGTCCTCCGCCATCATTCCCCTTTTTCATTTTGCCTGCTTTCAATCATACCGTACTATCTTTTGTGCATACGTCCTAAGCCTAAGCCTAAGCCTAAGCCTAAATCCAAAATTCGGCTGTATGCAGTCGGGGTATGTACTGCATGTTCACTGCTCACGTATGAGCGTCCTCCGCCATCATTCCCCTTTTTCATTTTGCCTGCGTTCAATCATACCGTACTATCTTTTGTGCATACGTACTAAGCCTAAGCCTAAGCCTAAGCCTAAATCCAAAATTCGGCTGTAAGCAGTCGGGGTATGTACTGCATGTTCACTGCTCACGTATGAGCGTCCTCCGCCATTCCCCTTTTTCATTTGGCCTGCTTTCAATCATACCGTACTATCTTTTGTGCATACGTACTAAGCCTAAGCCTAAGCCTAAGCCTAAATCCAAAATTCGGCTGTATGCAGTCGGGGTATGTACTGCATGTTCACTGCTCACGTATGAGCGTCCTCCGCCATCATTCCCCTTTTTCATTTGGCCTGCTTTCAATCATACCGTACTATCTTTTGTGCATACGTACTAAGCCTAAGCCTAAGCCTAAGCCTAAATCCAAAATTCGGCTGTATGCAGTCGGGGTATGTACTGCATGTTCACTGCTCACGTATGAGCGTCCTCCGCCATTCCCCTTTTTCATTTTGCCTGCTTTCATTCATACCGTACTATCTTTTGTGCATACGTACTAAGCCTAAGCCTAAGCCTAAGCCTAAGCCTAAATCCAAAATTCGGCTGTATGCAGTCGGGGTATGTACTGCATGTTCACTGCTCACGTATGAGCGTCCTCCGCCATTCCCCTTTTTCATTTTGCCTGCTTTCATTCATACCGTACTATCT